>LBNU01005873.1:78028-103311 GCA_014162995.1 Artemisia annua | reverse complement strand
AAAAAAAAAAAAAAAAAAAAAAAAAAAAAAAAAAAAAAGGCCGACGGCACCAGAATTTCTGGTGCCAACGGATACGGCCAGAATGTGGTGCCGTCAGATTTCTGGTGCCATAGAGATTTTTGCTGACGTGGCAGTAACTTTTGACCCATGGCACGAAGCCATGGCACCAAGGTTACCATTGCCCTTAGTAACCTTTTAGGGTTCCACACCATAATTTCTTTTCTTTTCTTTTCATTTTTTTTTTCCCTTTTATATCATCAAGCTATTGTCATGAAACTCTAAACTGATAAAAAGCTTGTAGGAAAGCTTTTTGGAAGGCATTAGAGAAGAAGTTATTAGTATAGTTTATTAACGTTTTACAATATTGAGTAAAGATCAAATAAGAAATAAAGATAAAATAAGAAGAATAAGAAATAACTACGGTCGCACATTTCACTTACAATATTTACATAGTTTGATGAGATTATATATTATTGTAATGAGAATATGATATTTTGTGTATGGATGTATAAAAGAATAAGGAGATGGTATAAAGAGCAAAGACGCGTTACCTTTTAACTTTTGGTTCCCATGTGATATGTCTAAAAAAGAGGTTTATAATGCTTGAATTCATAGACGATGCTTTCTTATATCTACTCCATCAACTAGTTGAGTAAAGTTCATAAAGAAAAATTGTTTTCTATAGTTATGGATTATTGCTAAAACGTGACATTGGCTCTATTGTTTGCTTCTTAAGTCGTCACATATTCTTAGGCTTTCGTGTTAAAAGTATCGATGTTTCATGATTTCCGTCTAAGAATTGGACACAAAGTTTATTAGATTAGGTGTAATGGCCACAAAACTCACCACTATTACGTTATAGCCACACTATCATTTAACGCACCATTAAACCCATCACGACTTAGCTATAGTGATGACATCCAAATCAAACACATAAAAAAAATATCTCAGTTTACACAAATTAAACTTACCCTCACAAGACCACAATATATACCCTATACAAAAATGAATAAAAAATGTGCACCACGTTTGGTGGTCTTCACCACCGAACCGACTCTTCTTTTTTTTTTTTTTTCCCTTGGGGCGGCTAGGATTGACTTCTCTTCGGCTAGGATTTATGTGCATCATTTAACAATCATTTGGGTAAACTTGTTATCTCGGATTCATCCTCAAGTTCAAACAACGTCGATTTTAGCCTTTAGTTTTAAACAAGCATTTGGGTAAACTAAACTTGTTTCAGTTTTGTTTTAGCTTCGATTTTGACTAACACACAACAATATAAAATTTCATCTTGCATTTGTCATGTAAATGGTTGGTTATTTATTGGTTATTTACAATGATCATGGATCAGTTTTAGAAGTTACTGTGTTAGTAACAAATTTTTTATTGTTTTCAAATGCTGAATTTTTTTTTTTTTGAACATTTTTTTTCAAATGCTTAATTTAAGGAGTACTACCTTGTATATTTAGCATGCATATTCCAATGAAGTAATATATTATTGACACCTTGATAATAACGAGTTATAAATTAACGTTATTAAATTAAATTGGGAAAGGTAAAAAGTAACAATAATCGCACTTTTTCGATATACTTACAAAAATAGATGCAACCCTACTTAAAGTTTTCAAATTTAATTTAATAACATTAAGTCATAACTCATTATTATAAAAGTTTTTCAATTTCATTTTCACTTTCACTCGACTTTAGAGCAGAGTGTGATAGTACATTTGATATTTCATACAAGTATTAAATTAATAATACGATTAACGGTTAGATTACTAGAATTTATAAATCAAAGTATTCAACATTTGGTCAAACACATGGCACCAACTTCAAAGGAGGATTGTATTTTCTTAATAGGGTTTAAGACTTTCTTAGCATGGTTTGTTCAAGAATATTCGTTAACTCATATAAACAAATGCAACAACTTTCAAATTTTATATGATTAATGTTAACATTTATTAATTAGCAACGCATGTGTAACTTTTGCAACAAAACCTTTTCATGGATGCATCAAAATGGGTTTAAGCAAAAAGCATGTTAAAATACAATAGTCAATGATATTATTAGCACCTAATGAACTTTTAAGAAGTGACTTGATCATACTTGATAGGATAATTTCAACTCTTCCCTGTCCCCCGGATTCATACCTTGACCCGACCAACACAAAATGTGGTCTTCTTAAGCAAGGTTGTTTTTGTAAAACCGAACCGAACTTAATTAATAATTCGATTTTGGGTTTGGATATAGTTTTCGTAAAATAAAAGCCGGAAAATCAAATTCACACACACACACATATATATATATATATATATATATATATATATATATATATATATATATATATATATATATATATATATATATATATATTATACAAACAAAACCATTAAAACTCTTTTCTAATATAAATATAACATTTTTAAGTTTGAAATTTTTGGCTGTTAAACATCTATATAATTAAATGAAAAAATATAAATTATGTAATTTGGGTTATTCGGGTCAACCCGAAAACCGGACCGAATTCAAATTCGGTTTTCGGTTCGATTATATCCAATTTTGTGTAATGGTTTTGCAGACCACCAAATGGTTTGACAACTTTTTTTGTTTGTTTGTGTGTGTTTGTGGAGCATATTATGCGTGAAAGGCAAAGAACAAGCTCGTGACCTAAAGCACGAACAACACAGTGATAACAACGTGTGGATTTGTGACCTTAGCACAAATCACCAAAACAAATAAACAGTTAGGAATTGTTAGATTTTTTTTGGAGCGGCAGAAGTAGGTTTTAGGTTTTGGGATCGTGTAAATATGGCTGATACCATGTAATACGTTATAATGACTTTATTCATTCATTCTAGAGACGGGCTTAAGCCCATAACATATACAAATGACTAATACGGGCTAACAATTATGAGGTATGTTTGTATAAAGTGAGGTACTTTTATGTTTTTGCTTTAATGGTCACCGCTATATCTGTTTGATTGTAGGTTTGGTTTCGTGCTAAATAATGATATGACACTGACATAAAAGTGATGGGTTTGATGACCGTTACTTCCGGCGTTTAACAAAAGTTTAGTAGGGTCTATATATATCTACAAGACCACGTTACAACTCACAAGCATGGGTAAAGTGGAAAAGGGGTTAACAATTGTGAGCTAGCTTTATAGATTCCTTTATAGCCATGGACCTTAGCTTTTTCTAATCATGGTTTAATCATAATTATCATGAAATCTTTGGCTGTTTTTGTTTCTTTTTTTACTTCGCATAAATAAAATGTCTTGCTAGAAATACTTCTAATTATTTTTTTTTATTTTTTATATTTTTTCTTATTAGATCTTTTCCTTGGCATAGTTAATCAAATCACAAATCTAAAAAGGAAAATAAACAATGAAATTCAGTTAATCAGTTTGCATGTCATTATCAAGTATTTGTTGTGAAGCAAACCACTTTATTAAAGCATGACAACACCATATTATTTTTATATATTATAGATGTACAAAAACAAATATTAAGACAAATCTAGAAAGGGGGTGATGACATATACAAGCCGGTAACCATTGTCGTCAAATATGTTTCTCATAACTTCTTTTTATATTTGTTAGTTAAATCGTTAGGTATCATTTTTAATTCTTTAGAACTTTAACCAATGCATATTTCAAAAGGTGAAACCTTGAGGAGACAAAGTTGATTATTATAAGAGTTAGTTAACTAGATAGTAGATACCTAACCTAATGTGATTTTTATAACAATTTCAAGCTTTCAAAATTCAAGTAATAAAAAAGATTGTAATTAGCTTAAGTTGATTTGAACATGAGTTGTAATGTATTTTCACAATTAAAAAGAAAATTGGGTGTCTGAGTTGGCTCTAATATTTTGTTTGCACGGTCATATTTATATTAACTTGAGATGATTCCAATTCAATAAAAAAAATCTTCCTACACTAAACATGGGGTTTTTAGATCATGAAAAGAATATGGATAATATGTAAGTCATGAAAACAAGATAAATAAAAGGTACTTGTTTCTTTATAACACGTTTCGTAACAAAAGAGCAAAGTCATTTTAAAAGGCTTATACCATCTTTATCATTAGGGTAAAGCATACGAAAATTTGTTTGTTACTCTTTTACTAAATTAGATAAGAAGCTTAAAACGCAGCTAAATATGTCACAAAACAAAATATTACCACAACCACATAGGGTCTCTCCTTTCTTTTATAAGGTATGTCACTTGTCTGTGAAAAGCTTTCTAATTACTTCAACATAAACTTGAAGTAGATCTAACTTCATCAACTTTTTTGTATGTAAATCCAACGGTATTTTGAATGTTTAGAAAAATGATATTTCTTTCTACTTAACATCTATACTTACAAAATTCTGACATGTTGAAAATTATCGGTATGAATAAAGAGAGATAATGAGTAAAAAATACACCTTGTTTTACATGGGTAAAGGACGAGTAACATAATATAACAATACTCATTGTTTTATTAACCTCTAATCATATATTATGTGATCAACAAGCAACAATTGGTAATAGTTTCGCACCAAATCTATACTACCTATAAAGAGAAAACACATTTGTCGAAAACTTAAAAACTTAAAAACTGAGTAATGTTGTTAGACTAAATCATTCTTGCATAAAAGTCAATTCAATCTATTAAATATTAAAATACTTAATTATAATTTAAACCACTAACTTTATTCACTCTCATTTACTCTACACCCATATATACATAAGAAAAACTGTACACACAAATTAACGCTATTATACACCATCGCCGCTATGCGCCGGTAATCGTCTAGTTCAATCAATATATAGATAATAAAGGTGTGAAATATCAAATACGTAGTAACACACTAGAGTAAAAGCTAGGAAAAAAAAGTTTACCTGAGTGATGCGCAAGTTATGATATGAAGAAGTGATCAAGATTAAACAAGTGAATGAGTGTGACATGAGACCTTAAATATAACTTTCTAATATTTTACATAATCTATACATGTGAATTGTGCCATTTAGGTCACATTTTATGAGATGCCCCATCGTTTTTGTTGGGTCATTCATCACTTTGCTTCTAACGTATTCTTTGTTACTTTGTTGCTCTCGCAATCTTCTCTTACTTGACTAACATTTTCCGACCTTGACGCGTCGTATTCATCTTGACAGTGTGGTATTCTTTGTTAAATAAGGTAAATTGTACTTTTTCGTGCATAATGATAACAACCGGCAATACAGATAGCCAGATAGGTTCATCTATTCCGCCTCAATGACAATATGTGGAAGGCAATAGTAGCTTATTACTCTTATGTAAATATAAGTTTTTAGCGGTTCGTCCCACTGTTTTCGATGATGCAGCCTTAAAAACTTATACGCCATACACAAGTTGACTAGAAATGTGTTGGTTGATGTGAAAGGTTATACAAGAATTGGATTAGAAGTGTCAAAGTGTGCAATTTGGGTATGTTTTGAGTAGATCCTAAGTGTTTGATACACTATTAAAAACAATTTTGGAAACAGATGTGACAAGGTATTATATCTACACCTGAATAAACATTCAAAATATGGAAAATAATAACATAACTTAAATAGCAAGCAATCGTTTACGGTTAGCTTGCCTCGCATGATTCATCAGCATGAAGCATATCACGGTTAACGTGTTATTTTCTTTATAAATATTTTGTAGATGTTAAAGAATAACCAAACCAGTTGATATATCTGTACTAGATGTCTAGATGAATAGAAGAGAAAAAAGTAAAGATAAATAAACTTAATTGCATTTGAATGAGTTTAGTCCAAGCTCAACAAAAGCTCAACATGACCTATCATGTTCAAAATAAAAATGAGAGGATCTTAATCCTAATCACAAATGGTCACTAGAATGCTAGTTACCGTAACTGTAAAACACCACATGCTAGCTCCATTGGGCCATGGAAATCATGAGTCAAAATGTCAAATGGCTTAAAAGACAGGGAGAACTTTTTGATATAACACTATAGGCCCATTAAACAACTCTACAAAAAAGTAGTACAAGTAAAACCAATTGACATGAAATGGATCAATCATATATGCTCTCCTTCCAGCTTGGGGTGTTAAATGGGTCACCCCGAACCATCCCGAACATGATGAAGCCTTGTAAGGTCATTTGATTCGGGCCCAACTTAGCTTATCGAGTTGACCTGATAAACCCGATAGTCTTATAGAGTTAGGTCATGCTTTATTTTTCAAATGTTACCGGGTTTGAATTCAACCCGATGGCTAGATAATATATACACATAACCTTTTTTTTTTTTTTTTTTTTTTTTTTTTTTTTTTTTTTTTTTTTTTTTTTTTGTTTTTTTATTTTTTTTCTTGTATTTGGCGTGTTTGTTTGTTTGTTTGGTATTTCTTTTTTTGTTTTTTGTTTTTTTTGTTTTTTTTTTTTTTTTTTTTTTTTTTTTTTTTTTTGTGAATATGAAATTTAAAGTTTGAGGTTTGTGTTCATTTTTCTCCTTTCATGCCTACTGCTTTTTTTCTTTCCCTCCGATGTTTGGCAAATTTTCTATCAGCTTACTACTATTTTCCCCCCCTAAGCTTGCTGCCATAAGCCAAGTTATGTTACTATTTGTTTCAGGATTGAATTTGGCTACTGCCATAGTATTGCAATTTGCAATTGCTATAATATTGAAATTTGTAGTTGCCTAATGCCTGCAAATACAGTTTCTGGTTACAATTTTTGGATTTGGTTGCTTCCTTAATAGCACAAAGCCACAAAGCCACAAATTATGGAGTGCTTGTTGGACCAAACTTTATAGTATGTTATTAGCTTCCAAACTGATAGCCCAATAGAATATAGACCCAACTTGCAACTCAATAGACCAGAACCCGAACACCGATTCCTTATAGGATTGGGTTCGATCAGGTAATTTTTGAAAACCCGATAGACCCGACCCGATAAGACCTTAACCCGACCTGGTAACCCGATTGACACCCTTACTTCTATCCCAGCAAAAATAGAAAAATCAAAATCTATGAAAATTTTCAGATGTTAATACGAGTAGGCCACCCCTCTATATTACCGTGTCGAATCTCTCTATCTCTCTTCAACCTAAGTCGTCGATCACCATTAACCGTTGTTAAGCATCGCAAAAAAAATAAATAATAAAAAATAAAATAAAAAAATTCCCTATGCGATTTCAACTAAACAATCTACATGCTTATTGTTTATATACCAGGTGCCTATAACTCATAACAAAAAATCGACCTTTCTAGTTACCGTAATGGTTTTAACACTTTAGATTATACTCCTTTCATCTCATATTAAGTGTTCATATTGCTATTTGGGTTGTCCCATAATAAGTATCCATTTTATATTTCAACTAATAAGAAGAGACCAATGGATAGTTATGATATTTGATTGGCGGAGACTCGGAGAGTGTAGTTAGTGAGATTTTTTTAAATTTTGTGCATTATAGTGAACACTTCGGAAATAGTACTTAGTAGTAGTATTTTAGAAAAAATTAGAAACCTTTTTTCAATAAAAAAATAAAAAGTAGCAATTTTTCTCCCACATAATAAAACGGCCTCAAATTCACGATTGGGAGGTGATATGTACACCACTAAAAGTGATGTGTGCACCACTAATCCTGCATCTAGATGTTGTACTGTGTGCATCATCAGTTTAATTTAGTGGTGTGCGGTGTACATATCACTTCCCTTCACGATTTCTTCCTCTCATATCACGATATCCTCTTCTCTTTTCCAGGGCATGTAACATGTGATGCATTTGTTAACTAATCTTAAATACAGTACATATGGATGTGTGCGGTTTTGATTCCAAAAAAGATATACACAAATGATAATTAAATTTGTGTTGACAAACTATATTAAAAAAGATGCGTTAGTAGAATTAGGATTTAGTTATTCATATTTCAAGAAGCATCATGAATCATGATAAAGATGATGCAAGAAGGATATCACGTTGTAAACTACAAAATACATATTTGTGGTTTGTCACATTTATGTCAAAAAGTTTGATATAAGATCATTTGAGGACCAAACTTTTTTTACATACCAAGGGACTAATCTCAACCATACATCTTCCCTCCATCTTTATTTGATCTAATGGATGAGATTAATCCCAACAATTTAAAAAACCCACTTTCATCCTTTTTTTTCAAATATTAATATCTTTCAAACCGTTAATCGTTAAGCGAAAAAAAATATACCGTTACGACGAGCATTTAATTATCTTTCTATAGATAGGCACTTGATATATTTTCGACAAAATTTTTTTTTTCGTTTTTTTCACGTTTTTTTTCGTGGCTGAGAAAATCATATATGATATATCATATATGATATTACATATCATAGTTTTAGCACAAATCATCCTTTAGTTAGTAAAAGTTAAACATAATACATCTTCAGAGACTAACTATATAATTTTCTTGCCTCTATCTACTAAAAGTCAAACACAAGTCTTGAAATAATTATTCTCAAACACCTTTTACTTATTTAATCTTCTTCTAATCACCTCAACTATCCTCTATCCATCATCATCATTTTCCTCTCACTACCTAAACTACTCACTATAAAATCACTTACAACTACCATAAAATACCTAAACCCACACAAAATATCTATACCTATCAAAAGGGAAGTGATTGGCACACTCTCAAATCTTATTGGGACACTCCACTGTACAAGTAGTTAAAGCAGATTATACTTAAAGTACAACTATCTATTGCCACAGTGGAGTGTCCCAATAAATTTTGGGAGTGTGTAAATCATTTGGTTTTTCTAGCATGTACCCTTAGACACATGATAAGAAGTGGGACTGTGTGTCCTTTTTACTAGAGATCCACAAAAAGGACACGCAAAATATTTTTTTTTATTTGAAAAATGACAAGAATCCACAAAAAAGGACACAAGGGCCCACCTCTTATCATGTGCATAAAAGCACAAGTTAGAAAATCCCATCAAAATAAAACACTCCCAACCATCACAAAAACCCCCCACAAAATACCTATAACTATCACCATAAAACACTCCCAACCATCACAAATCTGATGGCGGATTCATGACCATCACCATTCGCTACCTCCAACACCACTCGCTACATCCACCACCACCATTCTCTACCATCTACCACCTCCATCACCTCCACTTCCGCCAACTAATATGGTGTCCGTATTTGGTGGTGAAGGTAGCGAATGATGGTAGTCACAGAGCCGACCTCCACATATCCGAAGGATGGTGTTAGTAGATGTGGTGGATGGTGTTGGTAGAGGTGACGGAAAGGAGATGGTGATGGGTTTTGGTATTTGTGGTGTTTGTGTGATTTTATAGTGATATGTATAAATATTTTACGAATTTAGCTATATTATGGTAGTTGAAAGTAATTTAATGGTTAGTGAGGAATAATGATGTTAAGAAAAAGAAAGATGAAATTAATGAATAAAATGGTGATTGGGGAGTGATTTTATCAATAAAACGTGTTTGACTATTAGTAGATAACGGAGAAAAAATTAAAGTGTTCGTTTCTGGGATGTATTGTGTCTAACTTTTACTAAGAGAGCAATGATTATTGCTAAGAGTTTCTGACATGGATATTTAGTGTGAAACTGACAAACAACAAGGATGTATTTTGCACTCTAGTACGCTAAAATTAATTAGAAGATTATAGCGTAAACTCAGAAAATTTGGAAAGAGATTTTATTTCGAGAATGATAAAGAGGACAGACTATACAGTCATATTTCTACCTTGTTGCTAGTTTTTAGTTATCTATATTTCGTATATATGAATTCACATTTTACTGCGAGGAATTCATAAATTCCCTGTGAGAGAACGATCAATCCCCCGGTACTTGCCACTACACTATACTACATCGGTCAGGTACACTGCCTGGTGGGGATTGTAAGCCTCTTGAGATCCCTTAAGAGGTAAAACAAAGTGCGTAAGCAATCCCACGCGCATCATTTGGTCATAACTAACTCGCCGTCAACAACTATGTTGGCGTATGTGTCCGAACAACCCACGCAGAAAAAACTCAACTAATCCATTCGGATCAACGGTAACCTCCGGACCCAAAGTCAAACATGACATATAGAGTATATGACAGTTGGTCAGGAGCAAATATGCAGTAAAGAACATAGACCACAAAGGGAAAACTTACAAATTATACTCAGAGATACCGTCACCCCGCTTGGCGGTATCCGATGAGGACAAAACACTTCTCCTATATAAAGAAGAGAAGTCTTCACTCTATGGTAACTAATCCTTTACACATACTTACTTTTACTCATATTTATCTTCATATCATATACGCATTCTCACGCCGGAGTTTGGTCTTGGGATAAAACCTGGAGCGAGACTAACGTGTGTTTCTTTCTTATAGGAATCCGAAAGACCTAAGGATAATCTGAAGGACCAAGAACCGTCCGGAGGACCCACTTTGCTTGTTGGGAGTAAGTCGCAAGATTTTACCTCAACAAATTGGCGCCATCCGTGGGACACGTTATTCAATCTACCATAATTGAGAAATGACGGGTCCTACAATGGAAACACCAGCCCACCATGCAGAAGGAAGTGGAAAAAGCCATGAAAACACCACCCACAACAGTTTGGAAGAACAAATCTTAAGTCTTGTAACCGCACTAAAAGCCCTAATAAAATAACACAATACCAGTGGTGGAACCCCAATCAAGCCCATCCGACTCGACTTCGACGAGGAAGACCCCAAAGGGCCAAAGTCAAAAAGGCCGAAAGATGACCTAGCCAAGCCATACAAGGAAGCATCTAGATGTCCTTTCACTCGAAGAATTATAGAATTCTCGGGGCTGAAACGTGTAATGCCCCCAACATAAAGCTTTATAACGGATCCACGGATCCGGATGATCACATCACCAGGTTCTATGGCGCGGCCAATCACGGTGAATGGCCCATGCCAGTATGGTGCAGAATGTTTCAGCAGACACTAGATGGTTCGGCAAGAGGATGGTTCGACCGCCTACCGTGCAGCAGCATTGATGATTAGGAAACCATAAGCGATCAATTTGTAACCAGGTTTGCTCTCAAAAGAAAGTGCATCAAAGATCCGATGGAGATCACGAAGATCATTCGACAAGCCAATGAAACTTTGCCTAAATTCAAAGAACGGTAGCCCGACGAAGCCAGCCATATCTCCGGTGTACCTGAACTAATGCAAATCTCTTCTTTCATCAACAGCAGCAAATGCCTTGAACTAGCCAAACGTTTCTCCGAAAGAGTTCCACAAAAAGTGACTGAGATGATGATAAGAGTTGACGATTTCATTCGCTCATAAAAGGCATATCGGACAACCGAACTGCCGAGATATATAATTACAAGAAAGAGTCTCATCCCAATTCTTACAACAGCAGAAATGACCACTATGCTCCGCGAGCTCCTTACGGAGGAGACCGCCGATGAAGTAACCAAAGAAGTGAGTATAAGCCTCGTAGAAATGATCACTACGCACCCTATGCTCTGGCCGGAGGTGACAATGCTTACCGAGCGGACTACCATCGTAATGATACCCACAGAAATGATACCATACCGATAGACTTAAATTATTTGACTAAAGCACCAAAAGAAATCCTGGCAACCGAGCATCAACTGAGGCTACCACCACCCCCGCCGTTGAAGGGAAAACCTGCCAGAGGAAACTTGGACAAGTATTGTGATTATCACGGGGAAAAAGGGCATCTTACAAACGATTATTGGCACTTAAAGAAACATTTGAAGATAGCCTTGGATACAGGAAAATTATACCACCTTGTGAAAGACGTTCGACAAAGAGATAGGGCACCCCCGAGAGGTGACAATCAAGCCAACAAAGGGACAGTCATCAACATGATCCGAAGTCATGAGACTGCTCGTAAGCGAAAGAGCATGGACCAGGAAGAAGATTGGATGAATGCTCCGATCAACTTTCCCCTATCCTACCGGGAGACGTCTCTGACGAACCATTGATCATTGAAGCCGAAGTAGAAGGACATACGGTTTGGAGAGTGCATGTAGACCAAGGTGCCTCGGTGGAAGTAATGTATGAGCACTCTTTTGAAAATCTACACCCATCCATCAAGTCCAGGTTAAAGGACTGTTTCGCCGAACCACCATGAAATTTGCAGTTGTAAGATCCCCCCTCACCTTATAACATCATACTAGGCCGCTCCTGAATGAAAAAACTGCGGGCTATCCCTTCCACCATTCATTCGATGATGAAATTCCCTACTCCGAGAGGCATAGCCACCTTGGTCACCCAGTCGGTCATCATTTCGAAGTGTAGAAAATTGGAAGAAAAACAGATGTTGGAAAAAGAGGCAAGAACAGAATAGCCTCAGAATGCCAAAATAATTGAAGAACCAGTGAGGAAAATGGAGGAAGTCATGTTACATCCGGCATATCC
This sequence comes from Artemisia annua, assembly GCA_014162995.1. Taxonomy (NCBI): domain Eukaryota; kingdom Viridiplantae; phylum Streptophyta; class Magnoliopsida; order Asterales; family Asteraceae; genus Artemisia; species Artemisia annua. Next base: position 90,909 of record LBNU01005873.1, on the reverse strand, counting down.
GGAACAACTGGTGACCATCGGAGGAAACTTCTCCAAGGAATGCAGAAGGTAATTAATTACGTTACTCAAGAATAGTCAGGACGTGTTTCCCTGGGAGCCGGCAGACATGACGGGGGTACCAAGATGAGTCACAAAGCACAAACTCAACGTGAACTTGCATGATCGACCGGTAGCTCAAAAGAAAAGGTTCTTCTCGGAAGAGAAGAACCAAGCCATAAACAAAGAAGTGGGAGAATGGCTAAAGGCTGGCATAATCCGACCAGTGCGATATCGGACATGGATATCCAACCCGGTATTGGTGAAAAAGCCGGACGATAGCTGGAGAATGTGCATTGACTTCAAAAATCTCAACTCATCCTGTAAGAAGGACTACTATCCGTTACCGGAGATCGACTGGAAAATAGAATCGATCATGGGATTCCGATACAAATGCTTCTTGGATGCATATAAGGGATACCACCAGGTGCAAATGGCGAAAGAAGACGAAGAGAAAACAACTTTCTATACTGAACATGGGACTTACTGCTACACCAAGATGCCGTTCAGTTTGAAAGACGCCGGAGCAACATATCAACGGCTGGTGGACTCAGCTTTTCAATCACTAATTAAAACACATTTTCTAACATTAAATACAATCTTTAAATAGAAATACTTAAAATTCAGCATTACAAGTTCTTAAGCTAGAAATACAACTAACTAAAACATATTTACTCATATTAAATACAATACAAAGCACTATTATTGTGTTCAAGATATTTAATGTAGTCAATTAATTAACTGGTCAATAAATATAATTAATGCAGTTATTAAAACACCTCTTACATAAGAAATACAAATTATCAAGCATATTGTACAACCAATTTAAACACAATTCTTGCATTAAATGTCAATAATACAAGTAGTAAAACATATTATACAAATATTCAAGCCCAAACGGGTAACCGGCTAAATGGGCTCGAGCTTGAACAGCCACAGGCCAAACCGGCTCGAGCCCGAATGGTTTACAACTCCTAACTGTCATTTTTGCCTTTTCATGTCGTTAACATTTACGAGAGGTAAGAGATGTAGAATTAATTGGCTACCAATGAATTGAAGGATAGATGCTAAGATATTTGATCAGCCGGAAATATGAGTAGAATTCCGTTATGATTTATGCGAGTTTTATTAGGGTTATTGGAATAATCTAGGTTACTGATGCAGGTTTTACTGACCAGGTTTTAATATTTGTAGTTCTCGTTTTACCTATGGTCTACCCTTATGCACTAACAGACGGAGAATCCGGTCGTGTGTAGGCTAGTAATGGTAAATCCGAGGTCGTCCCAAGAGCTATGTGGTGCGGACTATGTCTAAGTCTAATGTCACTAATTAAATTAATAGAAATGATTGAATGGTTGTTTATATTGAAATGAAACTAAAAACAGAAAGCAAGTAAAAGTAGAGTTGTGAGCAATAAGAGAGAAGTATGCTAACCTAATTACTCATCCTATATCACTTATGGTCATGTTCCCTATTAAACTAATCTCAAGCTTTAGGTGGGGTGGACATATATCACTAGGTGCATATGGTCAAGTTCCCTAGCCTATCTTCCCCGAATCCTGCCAGGAACCACAGGCACTACCCCATGCTAGTAAGCCGACATACGGTAGACGGGTTTGAGTCATTAAGTGCCATTACATGCTAGACTTATCTTTAATGGCCCGTTGTCACGATCATAGGCCATTTCTCTAACTTCTTAAGTTCATCAAACATCGGAAGGTGATCCTATGGGCAATTCGCACCCAAGGCAGTATGGTCAGTTGTCATCCCTCCCATTTCCTCGCAATCCATCAGGCTAGTGTCCTATGGTCAATTCTTTTAGCCTACTAACTAAATTGGGATCTTAATTCAATTTAAGCTAGCGTAACGGATACAACCGCATCTCAAAACTACCAACATTAGAGGTTCCCAAGATACACTAAACATGCACACATGTAAAATCATTTAAGAAAAGTCCGGAAACATGATTAAAACAATATAGGAATCATAACTAGGCTAGCACCAGAGGTGCTTAGCCGATCATATTGAATTGAACACTCGAAATAATGTTAATACAAAACATGAGTTCGAAATGTAAAATGAAATATGAAATGATAAAACTTATGGAATGAAGCGTGATTTCTCCCTTGGAAAGCCTCCGTATGCTGCTGTAGAAGGGCCTCCTAAAAGCTCCCAACGATCTCTAACTTTGTGTGTGAGAAAGTGGTATGACAAAATGCAGAAATTAGGGTTGTATATATAGGCCCGATCAGAGCTACGGCGTAGCTGAGAAATGTGCTACGCCGTAGCTAATGAAATCTTATCCAGATCTGGTGGTTACGGCATAGTTGATGAATTGCTACGCCGTAACTTCAATATTAGGGTTTCTTCTATGTCGTAGTCTTCAAATGTTCTACGCCATAGATATATTCTCGGATCTGAGATTTCCTTCGTAGTCATGTCTACGCCGTAGTCACAAAGTAGATCTACGCTGTAAGTTGAGAAATGAGCTTGGACTACTCTCGTACACGTTGCTACGCCGTAACTCCAGAGTTATATTACGGCGTAGTCTTTCATTCTGAAGATTCTTCAAGTCTTGAATAGTTTACGGCGTAAACCACATATTTGGTTACGCCGTAACTCTTGGTCCGCGTTGACTTTAGTCTTCATAGTTAAACTCCATGCTATGGCGTAACTGAGAGATGATGTTACGCCGTAGCTTTCTTCAGCATACTTGAATTTGTTTGTCTTGGCACATTCTTTCCATTTTCCCCGTCTCTTTAGCTCCTATGCTCACTTGTGACCTGGATACAAAATATAGAGGAATCAAAGTATATATCCACATAATAAGCAATATAAATGAGCATAATAGGGGGAAATTGACACTTAAATATCAGGATTATTTGATGTCATCAGTTACGTGAGTAATTTCAAAAGGCAAATTGGTAATTTTGTGATATAATTTCTAACATTTTTTTAAAATATGAAACTTAATTTTTGGGAATTTTTTTGATACACAATTTTTGTCACACAAACAAAGATTATTTTTCTAACGTGACTTTTTTTAGCAAAATAATTTTAAGCTTTTTTAATATTTCATAATCTGCCACGCTCAACACGCCCTGAAGTTAAAAATACCAGGTTTTTGTAACATTTATCAAAATGAACTATGGGTATGTTTGGCGCAATAGGTATTATAAGCCGAAAGATAGAGCTTATATTTTTATAAAGGTGTTTGATGAATTAGTTGGAACTGAAGCTTATTAATGTAAAATCGCATAAAAATACATTAAATTAAATTCAAATATATTTTCAGCTTTTGCTTGTTAATCCATTATATTTTGAAAAGTATTTAAGTAATTTAACTAACTATAAGGCTACCCCCAGTAAGGGGTCTCGATCGATATAGTCGATCGATTCACAGTCGATCGTCCTACTGTGTTAACTCGATCGACCCCCCTTTTTTTATCAAGGTCGTCTACTCTATCGATTTGATAAACTTGTGCATTTAATCTTTTAACCGTTACACAACTGTTTGCAATGTAAAAAAAATAAAATAAAAAATAAAACTAGCCGTTTGGATTGTACTGTTTGAAAAAAAAAATCTTTTAAACTACGTTATAAATACACGACATATTAACACACTTCAATCCACAAAATCTTACAATTCTCTTTATTCAAAATGTCTAAGAAAACACCACAACCAAAAGGCCGAAAATCCCGATTGCCACAAAACATCCCGCAATTAACATCAGATTTGAATTTCTGGTAACCGGTGTCTCACCAAACGTCAATTTCTGACCCGCTACTTTAGATTATCAATTACAACCACCTTCACAAACACAAACTCACAATCCATTTTTAATAAATCGTCCATTTGTTCCACCATATCAAAACATCTAACAACAACAACAAAGCCACTCCCGTCGAAGCCAACAATCTTGTATGGCTCACCCGAATCGGGTGTATCGTCCAACAATGGATTCATCAATGTCTTCCCATTCAAATTATCAACATCATTCTCCTGTTAACCACATGAATCTTGATGCTTGTGATTTTGTTGATCAATTATACAACAATCCATATTTTTATGTTGAAACCGGTTCGGGTTATCCGGCTGAAGCTTATCCGAGTCAAGAGTATTCTATGGCTCAAGGTTTGGCTCATGGATCATATCACGACTCGGTTCCAAATGATGATGTTGATGATGATGACGACAACAACACTCTTTCGGAAGAGATGTCACCGGTCAAACCTAAAAACGAGCTACAAAGGGTAAGAAGAAGACTGTTGAGAAAGAAACCAAGAATGATTCGTCAATTTGGACACGCAAAGAAGAGATCGCGTTGTGTCGAGCTTGGTGTGATACGTTTGAGAGTAGCTTGATGGGAAACAACCAACAGGCCAAGGGATTTTATTAGAAAGTTATTGCTTACTTTGAAAAAGAGGTTAAGGCAAACAGAACGTACAACTCGATTATTGCCAAGTGGAAAAATAGGATTCGTCCTAGAGTTGGTCAGTTTTGTGCCATTTACGACAATGCTTATAAGAATTATGGAAGTGGTAAGAATGACCTTACTGTTTATAGACGAGCGTGTGAAGAATACAAAATAGTGTATGATCATGCGTTTGTATTGGAGCATTGTTGGGAAATTTTGAGGGACCATGAGGTTTGGAAGGATACTGAGATGCTGGCTTTTTTAAGCCAAGATGAGGGTAAAAAAAAGCAAGGACTTCTAAAACCGGCTCGAATGCGCCTGCTAATGAAGAGACTCGAAATGAGCGACCAATGGGTCGTGACCAAGCTAAGAAAAATAAGAAGAAATCATCGGAGAGTTCCAAGTCTTCGTATATGGATGGGGTAGCCGACAAATGGAAAACCATTAAGTCCATGGCATTGGGAAAGAAGAAGGAGCTGGCAAACGAGTACTACGAGTTAAAGAAAAAATAGTTGGAGCAAAAGCAAATGGAGTTGGAGCTGCAAGCAAAAAGAGATCAGAAAGCAGCGGAAATGGAGGACAAAAGATTTGCACTAGAACAACAAAGACTTGAATTTGAGCGAGAAAAGAAATATCAAAAAGACATCATATACTATCTCACACCAATCGACCCATCTTTGCCCGCATTACAACGACAAAAAATGCAGGAAATCAAAGATTCGATCAAGGCATACCACAACCCACATTATTAGTTTTTAGTAAGTGTTGTAATGTTTTAAATTTATTTGAATTATTATGTAACGTTTTAATTTAATGAAATTTGAGTTTGTGTTAAAAATGTTAATTTTTTTTAATGAAGGTCGCCCTTACTGGGGCAACCAATCACCTGAAGGTCGCTGGAGAGAGAAAAGTGATATTGCAGAGAAAATGGGAGGGATTGATTGTCTTACTGGGGGTAGCCTAAGCATTTCTTACACTTAGAGGCTGATAACATCAAATAGTTCCGTGATTTTAGTGTTAATTTCCCCCTAATATTCTCATCTTTTGTATTATTTTATAAGGATATATGCTTTTATTTCTTTATATTCTGTTTTCAGGACAAAGATGAGCAAAGGAACGAAGAAACGCGGAAATGGAAGATTTTATATGATGAATATTGAAGTATGCACTTTCTGCACTAACTACGGCATAGAGGTCTATTATGCCTACGCCGTAGCTCTCTCAGAAGACCAGTATGAAGTCCACCAAGACCTACGGCGTAGTCCACATTGTGACTACGGCGTAGTTTATCCAACAAGACTTCTACGGGCGTAGCAACTATTCAAGCTACGTCGTAGGTCCCAAAATCAAACAGTAGCATAACATCTGTGATCCTTGAAGAAACTACGGCGTTGTTCCCAAATAACTACGCCGTAGAAAGTGCCAGCAGAAGAACTACGCACGTAACACTTATCAAGCTACGGCGTAGTTGAGATTTACAAAGGCTACGACGTAGTCAACCCTAGGACTACGCCGTAGCAGAGGCTGGCACTATAAATACCAACCCTAAATTCTGTATTTTATCATTCATTCCATACCTCTCCACCACACAGAAGTCCAGAGGAATTCAGGGAGAAAGGAGAACATCATTCCACTTGCATACAAGTCACTTCCAAGAGAGTAATCATGCTTCAATCATAAGTTTATTCATATTTAATTCTTGTATTCAATTTATGTTTTCATTTAGAATGTTGAACATATTGTTTTCTGCATTTATTAATATAAGTGGCTAAACACCTCTTGGTGTTAGCCTTGTTATGAAATTGTTATTGCCATGATTTAGTTTTCTCGCATTTATTCGTTTTGTTTGTATACTTTCTTGGCGTGTCTTGGGACACTCTAGCTTTGGTAGTATAAATGATTGGTAGTTCCTTTGAGGCTTGAAGAATTGACCATAGGACCCATAGCCGATAAGGGTGTGACTTGGTGGTAGAAATATCACCATACATGTGAGAATTGACCATAGGACCACCTACCAATTAGATGTGCTTAAAGGAGTTAGAGGGTATGTAAGATGTGTCCATGCCCGCATCCCGTTAGACTAGTCCAAGTTAGTAGAGGTACTTAAAGACTCTTGCATCTCGTAGGTTCACGCCGGCCGATGAACTCTTGCAATTTAAAGTTTGTGAGAATAGGACTAGGTGCAAGATAGGTTAGGCAATTTGACCATCTGAGTCTAATGAATTTGTTGAGGCAACATGATCAAGATCTCCTAATGTTTTAATGATGACAAATAAACCTTCGAAACACATAAAATAACAAACTTTAGCCAAAATTCCCCAACATTCATATCTGCTGCTAACGCGCCACCCACGCGTCAACGCGTGGGTGACGCGCCAGGGTTCTGTGAATGTCGGGACGAATTTTAAAAGTCGGCTTTCCCCTTACCCGACAAATGTGGATCTTTCAATACAGGTATGAATATGTTATGTGCTTAATTGAGAACACTATTAGCCTTGTTATGAAATTGTTATTGCCATGATTTAGTTTTCTCGCATTTATTCGTTTTGTTTGTATACTTTCTTGGCGTGTCTTGGGACACTCTAGCTTTGGTAGTATAAATGATTGGTAGTTCCTTTGAGGCTTGAAGAATTGACCATAGGACCCATAGCCGATAAGGGTGTGACTTGGTGGTAGAAATATCACCATACACGTGAGAATTGACCATAGGAACACCTACCAATTAGATGTGCTTAAAGGAGTTAGAGGGTATGTAAGATGTGACCATGCCCGCATCCCGTTAGACTAGTCCAAGTTAGTAGAGGTACTTAAAGACTCTTGCATCTCGTAGGTTCACGCCGGCCGATGAACTCTTGCAATTTAAAGTTTGTGAGAATAGGACTAGGTGCAAGATAGGTTAGGCAATTTGACCATCTGAGTCTAATGAATTTGTTGAGGCAACATGATCAAAATCTCCTAATGTTTTAATGATGACAAATAAACCTTCGAAACACATAAAATAACAAACTTTAGCCAAAATTACCCAACATTCATATCTGCTGCTAACGCGCCACCCACGCGTCAACGCGTGGTTGACGCGCCAGGGTTCTGTGAATGTCGGGACGAATTTTAAAAGTCGGCTTTCCCCTTACCCGACAAATGTGGATCTTTCAATACAGGTATGAATATGTTATGTGCTTAATTGAGAACACTTGAAACGAGTTTTGGGATTAGAGAGATCCAACTTTTAAAGCACCCACTTACGGGAAAACGCCAACTCATGTTTTCTAACTCTCGCCTCTAGCCAAGGCTTTTCTAAACTTAGGGAGCCTATATAGTTCACGTTAGGGGTGGCAATTTCCGACACGACACGAAACCCGACCTGAGACTGACACGAAAATTAGCAGGTTAAGGTTGAGGCAAAATAAGTTTCGGGTCATTTTTGGGTCGACCTGATTGACTCGTTTATTAAACGGGTCGGTTTCAGGTCTAGTATAATTAAATCGGGTCGACCCGATAACCCGTTTAACTTTTTAGAAAATATATAAAAGAGTAAATACACATTCATTATTAGCTACTCTAGTTCAAAATGGACCATTAATTACAAGAAAAATAAAAAGCACTTGCTTTGAAAGTTGAAGTGATGATGTACTTGAAAACTGAAAAGGCAAATTTTGAGAAGGCAAATATTGAGAATCAGAAAGAGATCTTTTTTCTTCTATGGTTTGTCATATCATTCATCATATATATTTCCCTTTCTCAAGCTCTTACCTTTATAATTTCTCTTTTCTTTAAACTAACTTCACCCATCAATTGATCACCATAATTTTTTTCGAACTCCAACTCACAATTTCACTAGTTTAGGTATGGATAATGTTTTATTTAATCACACTTTTATATATTATCTATATCTACTAGTAATTAGTTACATATGCATGCAACGATGCAAGTATATGTTATATGTTATATAATTGTGAATATTTATGGATCTTTTTTCAACTCTTTTGTGCATAAAACTATGAAAGGTACTAAATTCATTATTTTGTGTTTCTTGTCTTTTATTGTAGCTAGATAATGGATAATGGTGATGCACATCCGATGAATATCGATGATGACGAAAGTGATGATTCAATTGAAGAGATAGGAAAGCTAACTCAATCAGAAGGTGTTGCAAGTACGTCGAGGCCAAAAAAAAGGAAAAGAAAACTTATATCCCCGGTTTGGGATTATTTTGCGTTGATTGACCAAGATCCCAATAAGCCCGACGTGCCTCTAGTTTGTAAGAGTAAAAAATGCAATAAGATTTATTCGACAGAAAGTTATAGTGGTACTGGTAATCTAAAACGTCATTTAAAGATATGCCTTAAAAGTACTACAAGGGATATTGGTCAATATATGATTAGTTCTAACAAGGGTGTTATAGGAGCTAGAAACTCAAATTTTAACCAGGGGAAGTTTAGGGAATTGTTGGTGCATGCAGTAGTTAGACATGATTTGCCATTTTCTTTTACAGAATATGAAGGAGTTAGAGATGTCTTTAAGTACCTAGAACCTGATGTTACTCATATTACTAGGAACACTACAAAGGCTGATATGTTAAAGTTGCATGGAGTTGAAAGTAAGAGACTTCGTGATGAGTTGCTTTGTTGTCCTAGTAGAATATGTTTAACTTCTGATGCTTGGACTTCCATTGTGACCGATAGTTATTTAAGTTTGACGGCACACTATGTTGATAAAAATTGGGTCTTACAAAAAAGAATTTTAAACTTTTCTTTCTTCCCGCCTCCACACACGGGTATCGCTTTAGCTGAAAAACTCACTTGTTTGGTTAAAAGTTGGGGAATTGAAAAGAAGTTATTTTCAATCACGTTGGACAATGCTTCTGCCAATGATCTTTGCGTTGACTTGCTAAAGAATCAATTTCGTTTGACTAATTCATTGATATATGATGGTGCATTGTTTCATCTAAGATGTTGTGCACATATTCTTAACTTAATTGTCCAAAATGGTTTAAAGCAAATAGATGATGCAGTAGATAAAATCAGAGTAAGTGTGAAATATATTAAGGGTTCTCATGGAAGAAAAGTAAAGTTTTATGAATGTTGTGCACAAACTGGTTTACATTGCAAAAAATCTTTGTCACAAGATGTCCCTACTAGGTGGAATTCTACATATAAGATGCTTTCAAGTGCCATTTATTATCGTCCTGCCTTAGTTCACCTTAGCATGAGTGACTCAAATTATCAAAGTTGTCCCTCTATGGACGAATGGGATAGGGTTGGCAAGATATGTGACTTACTTGAAGTTTTTTATGAAGCTACTCTTGCATTTTCCGGATCTATTTATCCCACTTCGAATCTGTATTTCCCTAAAGTATTTCTCATTCACTTGAAGTTGGTTAAAGAGTTGCAAAGTCCAGATGCTTATATGAGGAAAATAGCTGATCAAATGTATACTAAGTTTAAGAAGTATTTGGCTGATTTTAACCTTTTGTTAGCCGTAGCCGTAGTATTTGATCCTCGATATAAGTACTCATTTCTTGGGTTTAGTTATGCAAAGCTTTATGGTAAGGACTCACCACAGTTAGCAAAGGTTAAATAAGTACTTGATGGAGTTTTTGATGAATATAATCTTGCTTCAAAAAATGCAACAAGCTCGACGTCAGGTGGTGGTAGTGTGATGAACTCTCAAGTGGACGAAGGAGATGGAGGCACTAGTCAAAGTATTCTCGAGGTAATGTGTACAATATTTCTTACAATTTATACGTTTGTGTTTTACACTTGTACTAATTTGTCTTTTTTCTTGGTATATTAGGAGTTGATTTATTTGATAAGACTGAATCTTCGAGCTCAACTAAAAAGCAGGGTGAACTAGATTTTTACCTAGATGAACCAAGAGCTGAAACAATGTCTTCTATTTGTGTACTTGACTTCTGGAAATCTCAACAATATAGATATCCTGTTTTGGCTAAGATGGCAATGGATATCCTTTGTATTCCTGTTTCAACAGTTGCATCTGAGTCGCCTTTTAGCCTTGGTGGAAGAATTTTGGATCAATATCGAAGTTCAATGAAGCATCCTACTGTCGAAGCTTTGATATGCACTAGGGATTGGCTATTTTCAGAAAAAGGTAATATAATTGTAACTTTTTTGGTTTGTTGCATGAATCCTTCTAAACGCCTCTTTCATATAGCACCACACTTTCATCAAAATTACTGAAAACTTATGTTTAATTCTTCAAAATTTTGTAATCATAGCGGTGTCACATGGTGAGCTTGAAGAGGTAATTGAAAATATCATGACATTGGATATCAATAAAGATGAAGAATGATGGTCAAAGAAGAATGACGATGCGCTGAACTGCTCTTTTGGATACTTTGGTTTGAGACCTGATGTTTAATCTTTTGTTGTGATGAAGTCTTTTAAATTTATCATGTTTATTTAGGAATGTTGTGTTGAACTTGTCTTTTGGATACTTTGGTTTGAGACCTGATGTTTAAGGTTTAAGACCTGATGTTATATGTTTTGTTGTCATCAGGTTTTAGACTTAGTGTTGTGGTATTTTCTTAAAAGCTTTGTAGTATTTCAGCATGACTTGGTGTTCTGGTCTTTTAAATTTATCATATTTTCGTAAAAGCTTTGTTGATACTTGGTGTAACCTGATAATATTTGCAGAATGTTTTAAACTTTTGATATCCTAGACTTTTGCTATAGATTTAAATAGGTTGACCTGTTTAGCTCACTTGACCTGACTGACCTGGTAACTCGTTTGACCCGTTTAATTATACGGGTTATATGGGTCGGTTCAGGTTAAAAGTAATCAGGTTAGGGTTGTGATTTCTGACCCGTTTATATAAACAGTTCAGGTTTGGGTTGAAGGTTTCTGATATAGTCGTTGTAGTATAGTTTTGAATTTAAAAAGTTTTTCCCGTTAGATAAAATAGTCACTTGAAAACAAATGACAATTCGATCTTCCGAGGTCGTTTTCCCAACGAGATTTGAATTGAGATTTACGTTGTGTTTTTAGTTAATGCTTGAATATCAAGTAGATTTGGTTTTTATAAAAGATTTTAAAAACTACTAGCTACTAGCTACGTAAAAAGACTACTAGCTACGCATATCAATTACACTAACAAAAAAAAAAACAAATAATTCAACAAGAATAATCATATTAATAAACTAAAAGTGAAAAGGATAAGGAAATAGAACCCGATATAAGATATGAGACGAAATTAACCACCCGATCTTATAAACTAGATAAACCATAAAGTTTAATTCTTTAAAAACTTTAATAAAACCAAATAGTTAATAAAGTTTGTGACTTTATTAACTAATTAGCTTATTAAGACTAAAAAGTAATAAACTTTATTGATAAACTAGCTTATAAGACCCTTAAGCTCCGGCCTTAGCGGTAGAAATGATGAGAAACAAAGAAAAATCAAAACTTTATTAGGATTAAGCAATAATAATGGCCAAATAAGCTATGGAAGAGCTTATTGGTTGATAAAGCAAAAAACTTTATGTGAAATAACCTAAGAAAAAGCTAAAAGATTGAAACTTTATGATAAAAACTTAGTAGATCTAAGTAATTAAGCTATTTTTAAAAGAAAAACTAATAAAGTTGCAAACTTTTTATGAAATAAGTACTAAAACACTAGATCTAGTTAATAATCTATTTAAAAAGCTAAAAAATAAAGAAAATTGCTCTCAAACTTAAGAGATGTCAAGGCTTATTTGAAAAATAAGCCGAGCTTAACAAGCTCATGCATCTCTCTTTTATTGTTTGAATCGAGCTAGAGGGTGAAGAGAATAAGAAATGGGTAAACATAATAGACTAAGAATTAATAAAAATGTAACTTTTTATAAAATAAGTGAAATAAAAACTATTTATGATAAGATCTAAAAGAGACTTTTATAAAAGAAAGGTAAATAGTATATAAGCTTATTAGATTTAAGAAAAGAAAATAAAAGAAATAGTAGAAGAAGAAATGAGCATTAAAAATCTTCAAACAAATTCAACATCTTCAATAAACTTGAAATAATTTGTAACAATGAGCTCTTGAAATAAGCTAAACTATTACAAATATTAAGCTAACCTACTACAATTAATCTAAATCTACTCCTACTACTATGTGTAAAATAAACCTACTCCTAATAGCCGGCGGGTGTTATATGAATTGACGGGTCCTGAGAATGATTGAGATTCTAAACTTATTGAGAAAGTGCTGTTGTAATAAACTGAGAAGGAAGGCTCGGGCATCGTGCAGATAGAGTATTCTATGCTGGAATACAGCATCGGTCGTCGACCTAGCACGTTTAATGTTGGTGATCGGGTATTTCTGAAGGTATCTCCGTTCCGTGGGGTTAAGCGTTTTGGAATCAAGGGCAAGCTCAGTCCTCGATTCATTGTCCGCTGGAGGATTCTGTACACTGTATGGAGAAGTTTCTA
>LBNU01005873.1:42453-61786 GCA_014162995.1 Artemisia annua | reverse complement strand
AATCTTCTGTCATGACATTCTGATATCTCCTTTATTACCTTTCTTATTTCCGTTATCTATTTTGTTGTTCCTATTATATATATCTGTTCACTGGGCTTTTTAAGCTCAGCCGCGTTTTCTTTTCCCCGCGGCAGGTATCTAAGCTAGGAGCTGGGGATTTCTATGGGAATGAGTGCTGAGAGTGGACTACCCTTATACTGTTTTAGCTTGGATCTTTGAACCTTTTAGACTATGTCATTTCTATTATTCCGTTTGGAACTTATGTACTTCTGTTGGTTGATTTCTTTCTTTTGGAATTTATGTTTAGTTAAGTCATGTTGACTTACTTTTTGATTATTTCTGTAAGACTTCCATTATTTTGTCATTTAATGTTTCTGATATGACACCATTTATTGTGACACTTTTACCCTCGTCGGGTTGGGGTGTTACAATATCAGTGATATCATTGCTTCAAGAGAGTCACCTTCAAAGTTAACCAGCACATCGGCGGGAAATTATATTCCAACTTCCCCATCATTTTCTGAGATTATTGCTTCAAGAGAGTCACCTTCATTGTCGAAAGGCATTAACTGCATTCGTGGTAAATACACTATCTTTCCAGCGTGTGTTCCTGTTATGATTTTTGCCTCGATGACATGATTTGCTAATCTTGAAATCACCAAACGTGTTCCGTTACACAACCCTCATTGTTGATCAATGCTCCTTAGTAGCATGACGGGCACACTACTTTGAGAGTGAGGATGTGATTCGGTAAACCTGGTATTTTGAAAGCATTCAAAAGTTCTGGCGAATATATCGACTCATCAAATGTAGCATCTATCTCTGTTTCACAAATTGTATCTGCGCTAAGATAAGTTTTTTCTGGTCTGTTTATTTTTTTTAAGGAGATGGTCATTAATCATATCAACCTCTTCATTTGCTGGAACTAGTGTAGCTTTATATTCAAAATATCCCGGTTTTCCCATGTCTGTTTCGGTTGTTGGATATATGGCTGATATCATTGCTTTAAGAGAGTCACCTTCAAAGTTAACCAGCACATCAGCGGGAAAATCTATTTCAAATTCCCCATCATTTTCTGGTCCTATTTTGCCTTCTCCTACCTTTAATAACCAATCAACAAAATCTTTTATTTCTTTCAAATCATTTTCATTTGCTGATTTCCATTGCATGTTGGTAGTTAACTTAAGAACCTTAGAATACTCCCAAATCTTTGAATGATTTATGGAGGCATTGACTATTTCTTCTCTTGTTCCTTTTTAAATTAAGACAAAACTTGACGAAAATCACCACTGAACCATATGGTTTTGCCTCCAAAAGGTTTGTTTTTGCATTTGCTGGATACAATGTCCCTCAAACTTCTATCAAGAGCCTCGAGAAAAGCATGTTTATGTGTCATTTAAGATAGGCGGTGTAAAATTCTCACAGGGACCAAAAGTGCAATTTCGGCCGTCTTTGTTAAAATAACGTTCGGAACTTGTTTGGGATCAATAAATATTGCCTGAGACTTTAAAACTTGCTCAGCTATTCTTAAAATTATTTTTCCAATAAAAGCGACTAGTCACACGACTATGTTTACTCAAAAATGACAAAAAAATCATTAATTAACGTACATTAGGTCATGTTAATACAAATAATGTCAAAAACGTCATTTGTATTATTCAGTCTCTTCTAGTTTTGATAATCATAAAATACAAACACATGTTACGTAAAACTACGTTTAATAAGCTTTTGATCAAGAAAACTCGTTTTCGTTTCCAACATCACTTAAGGTATGTACAAACATCTACCAACTTGTGTATGTGATCAAATGACTTATTTTTCACCTAAACTTTACATTTTCATGTCACGAAACATTTTTACAAAAGTATTTTTTTATGATTTAAAGAAATGTTTTATTATAAAAATGTTTTCAAATTCATAACAGCCATATTTTCCGCTCAAAACCGACAGAAATTTTTCACCAGATAAGTTTTCACCACGTCAGGACAAAAATGGGAGCGTATGTCAGGACGGTCCCTTAAATAGGTGGCGGTCCTTTAATGATATGGGACCGTCTGGGGTTTAAGGGACCGTGATCTCTCTCCTGTCGTCTATAAATACAGAACTGTTATTTTGCTGAAAACTTTACCTCTTATGCACTCAAACTTTCTATATTGCAAAATCCTTTCCAAAACAGTCTTTGATCAAATTATCGAGTTCTTAGTTGTTTACAAGTGATCATACTCATCATCCTTCCATAGTGCAAGAGAAGAACATTCGTTGTAGTCAAGAGACGAAGTGTTAAAGAAGAGTCATACTCATTGTTGCGGATTTATCATTACTTTCATTCATTAATTCTTGTATGTAATAGGACTTGAGTGCAAGTCTTATATTGTGTATTGTGTTAGATCGTGACATCATGTTGGTACGAGGTGTGAAGCCATGTGGGCTTTGTTAGATTGGTTCTAGCTAGGATTAGGACTCAACATTCCGCTTAGTGTCGTTAAACTTGGTGTAAGCTTGTGTAAGGTTTGTTCCGCCATAAGGGAGCGTGTTGATATAGTGTTTGTGAAACTCTTGAGTGTGAGACTCGAGGAGTGGAGTAGGGACGAAGGAGTGAGCTTCGTGGTCAAACCACTATAAATCCGCGTGTCACGGTTTGATCTTTCCTTGCTTTACTTTTGTTTACTTACTTGTTATTGATTATATTTGTTGTTGTTTTGAGTTCACATAAATATCGAATCGAACATTTTCATAAACTCGACTTGTAAAGTAAACTTTCTAAAACGAAATTAAAAATGGTGAAACTATTCAACCCCCCCTTCTAGTTTGTACAATTGGTATCAGAGCCAGGTTACTCAAGACTTTTTAAAATATACTGTATTTTAAAACTTGAAACGATCAATGGAATTTGAAAAATATCAAGAAGGGCAATCTATGCAAAGACCACCACTCTTTGAAACCGATAGTTTTATTTATTGGAAAACTCGATTCGAAATGTATGTGAAATCAAAAGATCTTGATCTTTGGCATGTTATTACTATGGGTGACTTCAAACCTATCGAATATAACCCGGAAACTAAACAAAATGAAGTTGTTTCTTATGACAACCAAAGTGATAATCTTAAAAAGAAATTAGCTAAAAATGATGAAGCAAAAATGGTTATTTACAATGCTTTACCTAAAAAGGAATTTCAAAGAATTTTCATGTGTAATACGGCTCAAGATATTTGGAAAACTTTGTTGGTCACTCATCAAGGTAATAATCAAGTCAAAGATAACAAGATCGATCTTTTGGTCCAACAATATGAACAATTCGTCATTCTTGAAGACGAATCCATAGATAGTGCATTTGCAAGATTTAACACCATTATCACGAGTTTAAAAGCACTCGATGAAGGTATTTCTGTCAAAAGTTGTGTTAGGAAATTTCTCAGGGCTTTACATCCAAAATGGAGAGCAAAGGTCACGACGATTGAAGAATCCAAAGACTTGGCATCTCTATCATTAGATGAGCTCATTGGAAACTTGAAGGTCCATGAGTTAATCATCAAAAATGATTCCGAGATTGTCAAAAGCAAAGTGGAAANGATTTATCATTACTTTCATTCATTAATTCTTGTATGTAATAGGACTTGAGTGCAAGTCTTATATTGTGTATTGTGTTAGATCGTGACATCATGTTGGTACGAGGTGTGAAGCCATGTGGGCTTTGTTAGATTGGTTCTAGCTAGGATTAGGACTCAACATTCCGCTTAGTGTCGTTAAACTTGGTGTAAGCTTGTGTAAGGTTTGTTCCGCCATAAGGGAGCGTGTTGATATAGTGTTTGTGAAACTCTCGAGTGTGAGACTCGAGGAGTGGAGTAGGGACGAAGGAGTGAGCTTCGTGGCTGAACCACTATAAATCTGCGTGTCATGGTTTGATCTTTCCTTGCTTTACTTTTATTTACTTACTTGTTATTGATTATATTTGTTGTTATTTTGAGTTGACATAAATATCGAATCGAACATTTTTCATAAACTTGACTTGTAAACTAAATTTTCTAAAACGAAATTAAAAACGGTGAAACTATTCAACCCCCCCTTCTAGTTTCTACAATTGGTATCAAAGCCAGGTTACTCAAGAGTTTTTAAAATATACTGTGTTTTAAAACTTGAAACGATCAATGGAATTTGAAAAATATCAAGAAGGGCAATCTATGAAAAGACCACCACTCTTTGAAACCGATAGTTTTATTTATTGGAAAACTCGATTCGAAACGTAGGTGAAATCAAAAGATTTTGATCTTTGGCATGTTATTACTTTGGGTGACTTTAAACCTATCGAATATAACCCGGAAACCAAACAAAATGAAGTTGTTTCTTATGATAACCAAAGTGATAATCTTAAAAAGAAATTGGCTAAAAATGATGAAGCAAAAATGGTTATTTACAATGCTTTACCCAAAAAGTAATTTCAAAGAATTTTCATGTGTAATACGGCTCAAGATATTTGGAAAACTTTGTTGGTTACTCATCAAGGTAATAATCAAGTCAAAAGCAAAGTGGAAAGGAGATCCATTGCCTTGAAAGCTAAAAAGGAGTTAAGTGATGATGAGGACTCAAGCTTGGAAAGTAAAGATGAAGAATATGCTCTAGCCGTTAGAGATTTTAAGAAATTCTTCAAGCGAAGAGGAAGATTCGTAAGACAACCACGAGATGAAAAGAAAGCACCTCTAAAAGCTCGTGAAGATAGATATAGCAAGGGCGAGAAAAGATGCTTCGGGTGTGGCGACACAAGACACTTAGTTGGAGATTGTCCACACCAAACAAAGGACAAGAACCAAAGGGCATATGTAAGTGGTGCTTGGAGTGATAGCGATAAAGATGGTAAGAATGAAACTTGTCTCATGGCCGGATCTTCAAAAGAGATATGCTTGGGAATTGACTTGGAGCCCGACGAATGGGTTAAAGATAGTGGATCTACTAATCACATGACGGGTTACCGCAAGCTATTTTCATCATATAATGCAAGTAGTGGAGGTAATGTTACATTCGGTAGTAAACTCAAGGGTAACATCATCGGCAAAGGTACAATCACTCATAACTCTCTTACTATAACTAATGTAGAACATGTAGATAATCTAGGCTTTAATTTACTTAGTATTAGTCAAATTTGTGATAATGATTGCAAGGTAATCTTTTCCAAAGACGATAGTGAATAAAGAATGGAAAAGTAATTGCCAAGGGGATTAGAAAGGGTAACTTATATGTTATGAAGATTAGCAATAAACCTAGTGATAATATATGCTTTGCTACGGTTAATGATAATTCTATGCTATGGCATAGAAGACTAGGACACGCGAATATGCGTTTATTACAATCTTTGGCTTCTAAGGATTTAGTTAGAAATCTTCCTAAACTTAGGTTCGACCAACACTTTTGTGATGTTTGCAAAGTTGGAAAACAAGCTCACTCAAGCCATAAGTCTAAGAACATGATCTCAACTTCTAGATGTTTAGAGCTTCTTCAAATGGATCTTTTCAGTCCTTCTGCCATACGGAGTTATGGAGGAAACCTATATACATTAGTTATTGTAGACGATTACTCTAGATATACTTGGACTAGATTTCTTAAAAACAAGACCGAAACCTTTGATCAATTTAAAATATTTAGCAAGAAAATTCAAAATCAACTAGGATGCAACATAGTTTCCATTAGAACGGACCATGGTAGAGAATTTTACAATGAAGTTTAATTTGGAGCTTATTGTGATGCTAATGGTATTACTCACAATTTCTCGGCTCCACGAACTCCACAATCAAATGGGGTAGTTGAAAGGAAAAATAGAACCCTACAAGAAATGAGTAGAACAATGCTAAACGAGCAATCCATTCCTCAAAATTTTTGGTGTAACGCCGTAGACACTTCAACCTATATCCTTAATAGAATTCTCATAAGACCTATCATAGGAAAAACCCCATATGAAATCTTGAAGGGAAGGAAACCTTCATTAGATTACTTTAGAGTATTTGGTAGCAAGTGCTATATCTTAAACACCAAGGATTACCTCACCAAGTTCGACCCAAAGTCCAACGAAGGTGTATTTCTAGGTTACTCTCAAACTAGTAAAGCCTATATTGTACTCAACAAGGAAACAATGGTCGTCGAAGAATCACTCAACCTGACTTTCGATGAGAGTCCCCCTCCTCCTAAAACATCACCTTTNAAACACCAAGGATTACCTCACCAAGTTCGACCCAAAGTCCAACGAAGGTGTATTTCTAGGTTACTCTCAAACTAGTAAAGCCTATATTGTACTCAACAAGGAAACAATGGTCGTCGAAGAATCACTCAACCTGACTTTCGATGAGAGTCCCCCTCCTCCTAAAACATCACCTTTGGTAGATGATGATTTAGATGAAGAAAACGCCGCAGTTGAAAATATGAAGAACCTAGACATATCTAAAGAAAGTGAAACCATCGAAATAGGAGAAACCACCAACATTAAGGAATCTAAAAGTCATCCCTTGGAAAATGTCATAGGAAGCCTGAATCAAAGAACCCTTAGATTGCAAGCTCAAAATAAAAGCAACCTCTTTTGTTTGGTCTCAATTATAGAACCCAAAAACGTAAATAAAGCATTGAAGGATGAAAGTTGGATCATCGCAATGCAAGAAGAATTAAACCAATTTAAGTCTAATGATGTTTAGATGTTAGTACCAAGACCTAAAAATGTTACAGTAATAGGAACTAAGTGGGTATTTAGAAACAAACTAGATGAACATGGTATTGTATCTAGGAACAAAGCTAGGTTAGTCGCACAAGGCTATAATCAACAAGAGGGAATTAATAATGACGAAGCCTATGCACCCGTAGCTAGACTTGAGTCCATTAGGATATTACTTGCATACACTTGTGCATTAGATTTTAAATTGTTCCAAATGGATGTGAAAAGTGCATTCCTAAACGGTCTCATCAATGAGGAGGTATATGTAGCACAACCTCCAGGATTCATTGACTTCGAGTACCCCGAGCATGTTTATAGACTTAAGAAAGCTTTGTATGGTTTAAAACAAGCCCCTAAGGCTTGGTATGATAGGTTAAAAGCTTTTCTTCTTAAGCATGAATACTCGATGGGAATGGTAGACAACACTCTTTTCACTAAGAAGAAAGGTTAAAACATCATAATCGTCCAAATATATGTCGATGACATTATATTCGGTTCAACTTGTCAAGATATGTGTGATGGATTATCAAAAATCATGCATGAAGAGTTTGAAATGAGTATGTTGGGCGAGCTTAACGTCTTCCTTGGACTTTAAATAAAACAACTAGATGACGGAATATTTTTTAATCAATCTAAGTATATTAAGGAAATGCTTAAGAAATTTGGATTAGAAGATTCTAAGCCTATGAAAACCCCAATGGCTACGGACACTAAGCTCACCAAGGATGAAGAGGGTGAATCCGTAGATAGTACTAAGTATAGAGGTATGATAGGAAGTTTATTATACCTAACGGCAAGTAGGCCCGATATCATGTTTAGTGTCTGCCTTTGTGCATGTTCCAAGAAGATCCCAAAACTTCATATTTAAAAGCGGTTAAGCGTATCTTCCGATACATTAAACGCACTATGCACTTAGGATTATGGCATCCTAAGGAGACCGGCATAGAAACTATAGTTTATGCCGACTTTGATCATGCAAGAGATTATGTGGATCGAAAAAGCACTAGTGGAATTTGTACCTTCATGGGATGTTGTTTAACTTCTTGGTTCTCCAAGAAACAAATGGCACTAGCTATCTCCACAATCGAAGCCGAATATGTAAGCGCCGGAAAGGCATGTCAACAAGCACTATGGATGAAACAAGCTCTCGTAGACTATGGAATTACACTTGATGATATTCCAATCATGAGTGATAATAAATGAGCAATAGATTTAAGTAAAAAACCCCGTGCAACACTCTCGTACCAAACACATTGAAATTCATCACCATTTTCTTAGAGATAACGTACAAAAGGGTAACATATCTATTGAAAAAGTTCTAACGGAGGAAAACATAGCCGATATTCTCACTAAACCCCTTAAACGTGAGCCATTCTTTTATTTACGATTAGGATTAGAAATGATGGAACATATATCATCTTAGATAACCTAATATATATCTCCTCTAATCTGAGTCTAGGATTCTTTTGCGCACAAAAATTAAAAAAATTGGGGAAGTAATGATATTTCTTTTCCTTAACAACCATTATGGCGTGATAATAAAAAAAATTTAGATTTTGTGCATAAAAACCCCAATTCTTATGTTGAAAATCTTCTCACGAATAGGAAAAATCAATTTTTCTTGCATTGTTAATACAATTCAAAAACGCTTTCCCATGCATGCATGATGCGCTCAAATCCTTTATCGGATCATGTAACAAATATGTTATCCGACATGGAAAGATGAGCAAGATTGAAATTAGGAGACTTTGGATTATCTCTTGGGATTTTATTGCATTTAGGGTCGAGATAATCGCATCTCCACATATGTTTCATGTAGGCACACACTAGAAACATTTTCTAAAATCTGGCAAACCTTCTGGAGGCGGTCCCTTATCGACCGGCGGTCCCTCAAATGATAAAGGACCGTCCACCTATTTACAGGACCATCCCTTTGTTTGTGTGTCATGACTTTATGTTCCTGTATGCTTGACCAACCTACCCTTAGGTCCTTCACTTATTCCCAATTTGCTTAAACATAATTTGAACTAATTTAACCAAGCATGCATGCTTTGCTATTCTTGCAAACTTCCTCATCTACTTAAACCCTTCCTTCCTCCTTCCATTGTCATGGCATAACCTTCCTCCTTCTCAATGTCATCCCACAAACCATCACCACCTAGAAGACCAAGAATTTTGGTCAAACCCATATGGAGGAAGAAACAAAGCCTTGGCAATTTCATGAACCATTCAACCAACTCAAACAATCACCATGCTACTTCCAATCCCACATCACAACATGAGGCATCATCTTCATCATTTTCATTCTTTGCCTCTCAACCACAAAATGTGCCTCCACCCACTCACAATGATCATACAAACCCGACTCCTCAAGATCATTCATTACCACCAATATTGCCAACTTTATTGCCAAATGTCAACTCCATACACTCAATCAAGGCTCAAGAATTCTCCAACCTTATTGACTTGAGTCTTCTCAACATCATTCTATCCCCAAAACTTCATCCTCCAACTATGTCTCATCCCACTCTTGCCCAAGTGGATGCCCATGGGGGTTATTGTGCTTATTGCATTTACAACCACAACCACTTTCAAAAGATGAAGAACGATCTTGACTACATCATTTCCAGCCTCTTGTCATCCGGGTTTCCACAACCCTTACCCAAGAACCCATCTCCACCACGTCCTCGCAAGTACTAGAGAAGCATGCATGCTCATTAATAAAACAAAACTCTCATGAGCTATCCTAGAAGATTAGACTAGGATTATGATTGTAGACTCATGTTGTAAAAGTCATATGAATGACGTTTTTATTTCTTAATGAATGAACTAGTTCCTGCATGCATATTTTTTGTTCCAGATTATTTTTCTGGCGGCGGTCCCATACCCTTGTGGCGGTTCCCCTGTGATAACGGACTGTCCACCACTTTGAGGGACCGTCCAGAGCTTTTTAATTCCTGCCGATTCTTAGTTTGTTTTGCAGGACTTCTATGCTTGCTTGCATGTTTCTGCTAACCTGTTGCAGGAAAATTCCATCGATCGATTCCCGGTGCCCTCATCAAGGGTGAGCATCAAGCTAGGGGGAGTCATCATGATGCCGTCACATTCTTGACGAAGACTTTTTGATTCTACAAAAAGGGGGAGAAGAAAACGAAACTCGTTTTGAAAACTCATTAACATCTAGTTTTATCTAAAATGAGTTTATATTTTGTAATAATCAAAAAGGGGGAGATTGTTAATACAAATAATGTCAAAAACGTCATTTGCATTATTCGGTCTCTTTTAGTTTTGATAATCACAAAATACAAACACACGTTACGTAAAACTACGTTTAATAAGTTTTTGAACGAGAAAACTCGTTTTCGTTTCCAACATCACTTAAGGTATGTACAAACATCTACTAACTTGTGTATGTGATCAAAGGACTTATTTTTCACATAAACTTTACATTTTCATGTCACAAAACATTTTTACAAACGTATTTTTGTATGATTTAAAGAAATGTTTTATTAAGAAAATGTTTTCAAATTTCAAATTCATAACAGCCATAATTCCCGCTCAAAACCGACATAAATTTTTCACCAGATAAGTTTTCACCACGTCAGGACAAAAATGGGAGCGTATGTCGGGACGGTCCCTTAAATAGGGTGGCGGTCATTTAACGATATGGGACCGTCTAGGGTTTAAGGGACCATGATCTCTCTCCTGTCGTCTATAAATACAAAACTGTTATTTTGCTGAAAACTTTACCTCTTGTGCACTCAAACTTTCTTTATTGCAAAATCCTTTCCAAAACATAGTCTTTGATCACATTATCGAGTTCTTAGTTGTTTACAAGTGATCATACTCATCATCTTTCCATAGTGCAAGAGAAGAACATTCGTTGTAGTCAAGAGACGAAGTATTAAAGAAGAGTCATACTCATTGTTGCGGATTTATCATTACTTTCATTCATTAATTCTTGTATGTAGTAGGACTTGAGTGCAAGTCTTATATTGTGTATTGTGTTAGATCGTGCCATCGTGTTGGTACGAGGTGTGAAGCCACGTGGGCTTTGTTAGATTGGTTCTAGCTAGGATTACGACTCGACATTCCGCTTAGTGTCGTTAAACTTGGTGTAAGCTTGTGTAATGTTTGTTCCGCCATAAGGGAGCGTGTTGATATAGTGTTTGTGAAACTCTCGAGTGTGAGACTCGAGGAGTGAGTAGGGACGAAGGAGTGAGCTTCGTGGCCGAACCACTATAAATCCGCGTGTCACGGTTTGATCTTTCCTTGCTTTACTTTTATTTACTTACTTGTTATTGATTATATTTGTTGTTGTTTTGAGTTCACATAAATATCGAATCGAACATTTTTCATAAACTTGACTGGTAAAGTAAATTTTCTAAAACGAAATTAAAAACGGTGAAACTATTCAACCCCCCCCCCCCCTTCTAGTTTCTACAGGTCAGACCAATGACGGTACACGTTTTGCATCGTTTTCATAGTATGAGAGATAATCTCTCGACTTTAAATCCAATGAGCCCGAAAATATTCAGAAATATTTCTAATGAACTCATACACAATAATAACTAACTGTATCATTAAAAATACGTTTCGAAATTTAGGGGTTGTCACACATTTGAAATTTGAAAGAAGTAATGGTAAATGATCACAAAATATACACAATAATCAAAATTTGAAAGTTCAATACACACAATCAGAAGAAAAAAAAAGTTCAGTACACACAACAATAAAAAGTGGCAAGTAAGATACATTAACAATTAGCCCCACATATATATGATCTTATTTTCAGAAATCGAAAAGTAACCCACCTCGTCGTAATAAAATGCCCTAAAACACCAACAAAGAACTCTCGATATCATAACCCATCTTTTCGAGATTAGGGTTGATGGCAAACTGAATCATGGGTTTTGGGCCACAAGCCAAAGCCAAAGTATCTTCAGAAAATTCTGGGATATGTTCTCTCATTATGTCCTCATCAATGTGCCCTTCACTGTATTTCCACCCTTTGCGTATCGATTTTGATATGACATACCATACTGTCAACCTATCTTGATACTTCTCAGCCCATGCATCTAATTCACCTCTCAATAATATATCGTCTTCTGTGCGATTAGCATAAACCACATACAACTTTGTCTCGTCCTCTGGATCCTTCAAGATCGCCTTCATCACTTGATATATGGGTGTAATACCCGTCCCACCGCAAACATAGCTATTTTGGTGGCAAACTTTTTTTTACCATGTACAGAAAACATTCCCTTTCCCATGTACTCGATATGACCTAACGGACCTTTGATTTCAAGTGAAGAACCTATAGCCATTGACTCAAGATACTGTGACATTAGTCCTCCATTTGGGAACTTCGGATCAACACCTTTGAAGTAGATTTTAACTAACAACTCAAAGTATCCAACTTCATCAATGTCACTTGTTGGTGTGTATGCTCTCATGCATAGCTTGTCGTCAATTCTGGTGCAAAAGAAGATGTGCCTACCAACTGGTAACCCGAGAACTTGATCTGGTGCTGGGAGGGCAAAACGGAATAGTCTCGCATCATGAGAAACCAATGTTTTAGAGATGAGTTTACATGGGATTTTTTCACGAGGGATTAAGGCTATGTTTCTTGTTGGTGATGATGCAGCCGAGTCGGAATTATAACCCATGGTTATGAGTTCACCTATTCGGTATTCTTCTAACAGCTTCTTGGCCTTTTCAGAGTGTATTGCATCAAACTCTTCAGTGCAGTCGGTTCCAGCATTGATAAGTATGCTGTCAGTGCCACCGCGATGCTCTTTGAGGTAGGACATGCAGTCGTAGATGTGACCATGGACAACAATCCAAGCAGAGTCTGCAGAGTTGTGTTTCTTGACATCAGACATTGAGAAGGTTTTTGAAGTTTTGTTCATGGAAGGGGATGAAACACTCTTCTTGAAGGTTGGGTGAGCTAATTCAGAAGAAATTTCACGTTGTTTTTCGCGAGCCATCCATCCACTTGACTGATTACCTGGTTGAGTAGGGTGTTCAAATACGATACCGATTTCTCCCTTGTGTGGTTTGCACATGTTGGTCTTCACTCGGAACCAACAATTGTTGATCATACCCTGTATATATCATATGTATATGATCAGTTTTACATGAACATAAAGTCAGCATAACATTACGTTTTATCTGTCAATGGTTCATTTAATTACTCAAGAACAAAAGTAGCAAGTATAATAAGTTGATTAGTGTAAACATGATTGATTTAATAATTAGATGGCTAGTGTTATTGACGATACCAAAATGACAAAAGAAATTTTATATGCACCACAAATAGAATGCTACGTGATGTCCACAGCAAATTAATGTCACTATCTGTATATCTATCTATCTAAAATCACCTCCCTATTTTGTTTATTGCCTGCCGTATTAAAAAAAAAAAAAAAAAAAAAAAAAAAAAAAAATGGCAATCGGTCAAAGATTTAAAAGACAGTTCTTTTTGTTCGGTGATCCTATATTGAAAGGTTCTTATTTTATTCTTTTAATTTGTATTTATATTTGTGTTTTATATATGACTTTGTATTATTAAAAAACTCATCCATATTTTTTTTTATTTAAACGGTTGTTGACTTCTATGTCAAATAAGAATATGATAGGCTAGATTTATTAATCATTTTTTGGTGGTTGTGTCGTACAAAAGATATATGTGTTGGCAAGATCATTTTCTTATAATGTTTAATTCGTTATGCTCTTAGATATTGAATTTATTTCTATCACGTTCTCATGGGTTTTATTTTATTAATTCGTAGGAAAAAAATCAACATGTGTTTGTTCTTTCATAATTGATTGGATCTCGCACTATCTAGTTGTTTTCCCATACTCGAAACTAATGAATCTGTGATGAGTTTTCACTTGTTACAAAGGTTTGTTGTAAACTTTGAACTAATAGTAAAAATTACTTTATCTCTCTTTGATTGTGCATATGTGTCATGCTATCTTTTTGCAATATAATTTAGATAAATAAGATCAAACATAAAGTTGTAAAAATTAAAAGCAACTAAAATTTAAAAAGTGATATTCTCTTTAAAACAAAAATAATTCTTTTATAAATTACAACTAAAATCATTAATGTTTTGATGATTTTCTTTTTAAAAATAACGAAACCTAGATGATACATTTTAATTCGACGTGGAATGTGTTTCAGTTTTCGGTATGTGTATTAGTTTATTCAGTGGTTGCTATTTTTTGGTGTATCAATTTATGTACATGATATCATTGAGATTTTGATCAATCGGTATAAAACTTATTATTGTGTATCAGTAATCCAAACTCATGTATCAGTTGGTTATTAGCTGTTAAAGTAATTTTTATTAAAATTTTATTATTATGTTTATCATTGCACAAATGTTTATTTATTATTGTGTATTGGTAATTCAAACTCATGTATCAATTGGTTAATGTAGGTCTTATAATATCATTATTAGTTATAATCACAATAAATTTAGACGGTGAAGATAAATGCTTTTCACCTTAATTTTGAAAAGTTAACACTATAATCCATTGTGAAAATTGCATATTCATAAAAAAAATCAACTAAAAATAAATTTTGACGAATGGTGATATTAATATTAAGAACATAAAAAATCTAAAAAGAAAAAAATAATAATAAAAATAAAAATAAAATTGCAAAGATAAATCTGAAAAGTAAACACTATATATATATATAAATACTATATAGATATTAGTATCACTAAAAAGTTCATCAAATAAATGTTTCTGTAAATATATTTTATATAAAATAATTATATAACTATGATCATAACTAAATGTAGTGGAAGTATTAATACTTATGTATTAGTGCTAACAACAGGTTCAAAATTAAGTATTTTTTAGTAAATCATGTACAATAGATTTTTATAAGTAGAAAATCATGTATAACTTTGTTTTCAAGATACGTGCATGGTATGAGTACACATGACTAGTTTTAACCAGTAATTTTGAGTATAGCTATGTTAAGAACTAGGAGACCTTCTTTTCAAATTTTTTTTTTTCAAAGAAAATAATATTTTTACTAATCAGTTAAATGCAGAAATAGATCTCAAAATAGTAATCAACTTGCGTGTCTGAGTTTTTGATGTTGACCTGTTGATGTATTAAAAACGTAGGCTCTTACTAGCAAATATCTAGAAAAAAATTACAAATAGATTAAACAAGAGTTACAAGAGTATATGGGGTTTATGACCCGTTCATTCCAATTTGGTTTAACACGCTTATTTTCGATGAATAATCCAAGTGTGGGATAAAACCTTGATCTCTTCAATAAGAGTGTCTTTGGTGGTTTTAAGTCGAAGCTAACATGGTTTCTAAAATTCCATATAACCTACATTGTAGTTTGAATCACCACGTCTGGTATCAATATCTATTGCTTGGTCACATGATACTCCCTCCGTCTCAAAATTATTGTCATGAGACAAAAATTACAAAGTTTAATAAAAGTGGGTCTACTACAATTTTCAACCACTCATTTGGAATATTCTTCCACTAAATTCTCTTTTTATTACTTAAAAGAGAAAGTGGACAATTTTTTTGGGGTAAAGACCATAAAATAACAACGTACTTTTTTCAATTTACCGAGATGAAACACCTACTTTTTTATTAACATTTAAGCCAACGAAAATTTCAAATATTGTTCTGAAGTCAACAAAAAGACCGATTATATTATAAATAATAATTGAAATGACTATATTACCCTTATCTTCTTAAACATAAATAACAACGTACTTTCTCCAATTTACCGAGATGAAACACCTACTTTTTTATTAACATTTAAGCCAACGAAACTATCAAGTATTGTTCCGATATCAACAAAAAGTTGTATTATATTATAAATAATAATTGAAATGACTATAACTTTTCAAAACCAACAATAAATCAAACCCTGGTATATAAAAGTAACAACAAGCTCAAAAATAAATTATCACGACTCGACACGACTCGAAATGCAACCAGCAAGCTTCGGCCATTAACATTTATGCTCACGGCATCACCTCGACTCGACAACAAAACCCAACTAATGATGATACCAAGATTTTTATAAGTTTAAATTCGTATAACCCGTTATATCGCCCTAACCCAAACGTTATTAAAACAAAACACTCGTTAAAACGAGTTTTGGACTCACCACCGTGTCATATGAGGGTGTACACACAGTGGTCTTACCTTATCTTCCTTGGATCTAGCCGGATCTACTCGATTTGGTGGTGGTGGTGGTGGCGCGTACGTGGTGATGAAAGGGTGTTTCGGGCGCGTGTGGTGGTTAAACAAACAAAGGGAGTCACAAGGTGAGTGTTGGTGGTGGCGGTGTGGTGTTAAGGTGGGCGGTGGTGGTGTTCGTAGGTGGGCGGAGGTGGGTGAGAGGGTGGCGATGGATAAGAGGAAGGAGAAGACAATATTTTATGGACAATATTTGAAAGTTTCGTTGGCTTAAATGTTAATAAAAAAGTACGTGTTTCATCTCGGTAAATTGGAGAAAGTACGTTGTTATTTTATGGTCTTTACCCGAATTATGTTTAAGAAGACAAGGGTAATATAGTCATTTCAATTATTATTTATAATATAATACAATTTTTTGTTGATATCAGAACAATACTTGATAGTTTCGTTGGCTTAAATGTTAATAAAAAAGTATGTGTTTCATCTCGGTAAATTGGAGAAAGTACATTGTTATTTTATGGTTTTTACCCATTTTTTTGAGACAACCTAAAAAGGAAATATGGACTATTAATTTGAGACGGAGGGAGTATATGTCTACTATAAATATAACACAGTTTTATAAATAAAAAAATCAAGTAATTACCGGTAGATTCCAACTCAGTTTTTCGGGTTGTGTGTTTAGGGTCTCATCCCATGCTCGGACTGCAATCTCTTTGGCATCAAGCAAGTCCAAAACCTCAACCTCGAGTGACCAAAAACACCAGCACCAATATTTTCCGTACTTGTTCGGTTTCTCCTTATGGTCCAAGCTGCATACACTCCATTTTACACCTCCATCCATTGTTACCTCCACACGAGTCACTTTTTTTCCGCCTCCTGCAACCATTTAATGTTAATTGTTGATTTAATAAAAAGAATATAATTAAACCACTATGTGTTTGAAACTCAACTCTAATTAGCATTGACACTCAAACCTTGGAGACTAAAATATCAAACTAAATAATTAGTTTCAAAGCATGACATATAATCATAACTTTGACATCTAAAGAAATAATATTAAGTTTAGATAGATTCTCGTTTGTTTTGATATTAAAGTGAGCTAAATATTAATGTTCTTTACATCGGCTGCTTAATAATTACCAGAATAAGCAAAGCCCCTTATGGTGTAAGGCTCCTCAATGGTCCGTGCATTAATAGGCAGTATCTCTTCATGGCATGGTGTCGTAATCACAGAATTTATGTTGAGCTGGTAGATGACGCTTTCTGGTTTATACCACCAACCTGCACATTAACCATATACTATACATGTTATGACTATCTTTCATCTTCCTATCTACTGATTCAAGTCATTTTATGTTACCTGTTCTTACTTGTTAAGCCAAAAAAAAAAAAAAGAAAAAACTAATGTCATGAATGTGTCTCATATTCTATTTAGAAAAGAACATGCAATATATTTATTACTAGCTAGTGTAATTTTTATGTACATACCATGAGACATTCACCGTAAATGTGTTAGTATTCTTTTGTTTTTCAAAAGGATTATGTTTTAGTATTTGTTGTTCAAAAAAATATTTCAAGGAATTACCTTCTGAATTGGCAAGCTCTTCATCGACGTATGACGGAAACACACGGTTGTCTTTAAAGTGGTAAAAATTTTCGGACTCTAGCGTCGTTACTATGATACGTTTTAGCCACTTGACCATTCGACCTCCAGTGAATCCAGGAAGAATCATTCTCACGGGGAATCCGTGATCAGGGGCCAAATTTTCACCATTTTGCATATAGGCCAATATGATATCTCTTGCTGGATCCATTGCCATCTCGATTCTTATGCTAGTTTCGTATTTGGAACAACCACCTCCAGGGAGATCTTCTGCTCCCTCGAAGCACACATATAGTGCACCTTTTTTCGGGCTGTAAATCCCACATCTTTTTAACATTTGGAACAATGGAACCCCTTTCCAAACTGAGGTTGATATAGCACCCGCGCCCCAGTTAAACCCTAAGGTCTGCTTTGTCATATTTTGTTCCTTCCTACGATTTGCAGAGCAAACCAATGTCACTGGGAGTTCCCTAGAAGGAAAGTCTTTGACAAGTTGGGTCATGGTGAAACTAGCAGGTCGTTCCACTAGACCACATATTTCCACGGTCCAGTCCTCCCATGTGGTATTAGGGACTGGACCGTGGTTTCGGACATAATGAATAGGGGCAGGGGTAATAAACCCATGTTGCATAAGTTTATTCAGTGGTGGCTCGGAGTTGAATGGGTGCTTTCCCGTGAGTCGTATCAATGATGGATTGCGCTTGATCCAGTGATCTACCGTGCCCACGTCTCTTGGGTCAAAAATGGAACTTTCCATCTCGGAGTTTGTCTTTTTTATGATATCACGATAGTCAAACTCGTCTTCTTCATCATCATTGAATCGCTCTTATAGTTGACAATCTTCTTATAAGAATTTTCGGACTCTAGCATCGGTACCATGATACGTTGTAGCCACTTGACCATTTGACTGCCAGTCATGAATCCTGGAACAATCATTATCACGGGGAATCCTTGATCAGAGGCCAAATATTTACCATTTTGCATATATGCCAATATGATATCTCTTGCTGGATCCATTGCCATCTCGATTCTTAAGTTAGTTCCGCATTTTGAACCGCTGCCTCTAGAGAGATCTTCTGCTCCCTCGAAGCACACATATAGTGCACCTTTTTTCTGGATGTAAATCTCACATCTTTTTAAGCTNCTGGCTAATTATCTTAGTAAACAATATGAGCTTGTACTTTATAAGTTCTCCAAGTTATTTTTGAAATCATTCATGAAGAGATGGTGAAAATCTTTGCCTGAGGAGGAAGCATCTTATAGACACTCTTGTTGGTCCCTAACCATTTAAACGTTACATGTTTCTAACTATAAATAGACAACGAATGGTTGTCACGAACCATTGTGTCCCTTCGCCTGATACATGCACCAGAACGACACAACCCTTCGTGGGTTCACTGTACCGAACCGTTGCACCCCTTCGTTTTAGGGTTAGATTCGTATAACTAAAATAACTAACTAATTACAGTTATTAATTTCCTAAACTACGACTTTGGTCCTTCTAGTTTCGTTGAAGTAACAAACGAGATTATTAACTTTCATTCTCCTCCTTAATCTTGATTGTTGCTTCGACCTAAGTCTTGTACTCCGAGCATTTGTCGCATTGTTACAAACTTCAATCTTGGTAAGGCTTTCGTTAAGATGTCGGCTCTTTGTAGTTCTCCACTAACGTGTTCCACATTGATATGACCATTCTCTACACATTCTCGAATGAAATGATAGCGAATGTCTATGTGCTTGCTTCTTCCATGAAATACTGGGTTCTTCACGAGTGCTATAGCTGATACGTTGTCAACTCTAAGCGTTATCCTCTTTTCTTGCCATCCAGTCAATTCACTAAGTAG
>LBNU01005873.1:4639-41480 GCA_014162995.1 Artemisia annua | reverse complement strand
AAAACGAACGCGTCCAGTGATGCTTTCGTCAATATCCTTAAAATGACTCTTGGTTCCCGTCATATGGTTACTTGCACCATTATCTAAATACCATATGCTAGCATCTGTTGTAGCATACTTTCCGGGTTGTATTTGTCCTTCGTTCAACAGAACTTCTTCGTGTTCAGTTTCGTGCCTAGTCATTAATAGTGATGGTTCATCGTCTTCTAAGATAAGGTTTGATTGTTCCTGGTTTGTTGATGGTTTTCTGCAGTCTTTCTTAATATGTCCTAGTTTCCCACAATTGAAACATTTTGCTTTCCTTATATCCCACTCACGTCTACCTTTATTAGACTTATCTTTGTGAGTTGAATTTTCTCCATTCGAGTTATCCTTATTCTTGTTGTTTTGCCAGTTCCCTCGTGAGTAGTTTGATCTACCCTTGTTCTTGGAAAAACGTTTTCCATTCTTTGATTGTTCGCCTTGTGCGAATAGCAAATTATCCTGGCTTTCTACTTGACCTCCCTTTCGGAGTTTTATTCTTTCCTCGAATGCCTTAAGTTTTCCAGTGATCTCATCTAAGGTAATGCTGTCTAGATAACTTGTTTGTTCTATTGATGCTACTATCTGAATGAATCTATCTGGTGTGGAGTCTAATAGTTTTCTAACTAAAAGTGATTCATCCATGGTCTTTCCTAATTCTTTTGCCTTCGTGGCATAACCATTTAGTTTGTTCGTNGCAAGAGTTGAAAATATTTTTTATGGTTGTAGTAAGTTTGAGATAAATGGTCGAATAGACCGATACCAGCCAACATTGCAGGTCACCCAATTGTATGGACTATGGAGGGCCACACAACACGTGAAGTAGTGTTGTAGTTGGTTTGTGTTCTATTACATTCCAAGAATACAAAGTCGAAATAATCTATCATTCTATTATCAATATTTGCAATTATTTTGACAATGCATAAAATATAAATGTCGAATAATTTGGATGTCAAAGATGTGCGATTAATGACACATCTCATTGATCCATTGGACTATGGATAAATAGCTAATTTAGCACAATCAATTAGTAACATGTGTCACTAAAATAAGCATGTCCATCACTTATTATTTTCTTAGTACGCTTTTTGTTAGAATTTTATAATTATGACTATCATAAATAAATACTAATATCGAGTAGCACATAGATGCGGAAGCGTAGGATCATGTATAACAAATAATAGTTAACTAAAACATAAATAGTAAACGTACCGTATGCAATTCTTGATTGAGGATGAACAAGTGATGAACCCTAATTAGGGTTTATGTAGATCAATGAATAACCCCTTACCTTTTTGTTATTCGATCTCTTGATAATTACTATAGTGAGTAATTACCTCGTTCTTGTACACACAAATTAATCACGAATTAAAGGTTATGCAAGTAACAAGAACACAAGATTTTTAGTATGAAAAAATCGATCCTATAACCCTTTGGGAAGGGGTATACGATCAGCCACAAGAAGGAAAAGAGAGAAGAAAACAATTAGGGATAATTGTGTGTACAAAAGTTGTATCAAACCATTAACCCTTGATTTCTTTATATAGTGTTAGCAAACTTGGTCACCAAGCAAAGAACCCTAACCTCCTTAGGAGGTTCGGCCGCCCCATGCACCCCTAGGGGTGTTCTAGATCTTTCTTGGTTACCATAATGCATAAACACATTCTTTCCTTATTTGCGTCTAACGGTCGTTAGTCATTTAACGGTAAACACTAACGTTCGTTAAGTACTTGTGTTCAAATAATAAACATACAATATTTTTATTATTATACTTTAATTCTCATTTGCAATGTGTGCAATCCCGAGGTCTCAGGTTCGATTCTAGACATTTACGTGTTAATAAAATAACCATATTTCCAACAGCTCCCACTTGGTTATATATTAATCTAAATTGCAAATACTAAAACTGAATAACTTTTATTATCGGTCTAACCTTTTTAACGTTACATGTTTACATCTATATATACTGCACGAATGGTTGTGTTCGAACCATCGTGCCTGTTTGCTGGGTACATCCCCCAAACGTCACACCCTTTCAAATATAGGGCTAAATACATTTAACTAACTTAACTAATTTATTCGGTTATTAAGTTTACTATCTACGACTTTGGTCCTTCTAGTTTGATGAAGCAGTAAAACGAGATTATCCACTTTCAATGAAGACCAACCAAATTCTGTTATCCACTGGTTCAAAACTAAAGTATGCCCATATCGTATCATTTTATAATGGCCATCTAGAGTTACCTTTTGGCGATTGTTTTTCTTGGATATTTACCACTAAAATGAGTGGATAAGCAGAAGGGGATTCGGGAAAGAACAATTCTAGTAGTGATCATGTCCAATATGATCACAACTGGCAGTATGATAATATTAAATTTTCCTAAAAGAGCGCCAATGGTTAGGAAATTAACACCTTGGAATCCTTCGAGTGATTTCACAACGCTTTCAGCACAAAGTTAAGACCGAAGATCAACTCCCAATATGCATACAGTTTTAACAAATTGGAATAGTCTTCTACAATGATTGAACCTTAAGACGTATAACAAATTCTTGTTACCAAGTGTTCTTGCCTCAACAATATCAATTATGTTCTGCAATATCTGTATTAAAAGTGAAATTGTCTGTTAATTTAGCCTTACCATGGTCCGGATCACATATACTGAGATAACTCAGATACAAATTAAAGTATGAAACAAACCAACGATTTCATATAGGATATTAACAAAGATCACGAGCCTCGGAGAGTCTTGCGTAAGTGTAAATGTCATACAACCATACAACAAAGTAGAAACACTAAACATCTAAAGTGAATTTAAAACCAACAACTACTCATCATCTTCATCTTCTTCAAATTCTTCCTCTTCATCATCATTGTCAGTTTCTTCTTCCACATCCTCTTCACTTCCTTCACCTACGTCCTCGTCATCAACTATGAAACCACCCAATGTTTCATCATTTTCATCTTCATCGTCATCATCTTCAACATCAACGTCCATCGCAGAACTCTTTGTAGTATCAGTACCCCTTCTACTTGTACTCGCACCTTTTCTGTTTTTCTTTTGGTCTATTGACCTAGTCTTAACTCTTATACTTGGGTTTTGGGTCATTTTTTAGTTTCTTAATCAATTCAGCGTCTTCCTCACTCTCACCCGTCCACACATCATCATCCTCGTCATCATTCGCTCCACCCTTCTTCCTCTTTCGTCTTTTGCCTTTTGTTGGTTTTCTATCACTAACCTCATCTTCATCGCTATCTTCTTTATGTTCTTCTTCAAGAAACCAATCCCAATTCCTTATGTCACGTATCATTTTCTTTGGGTAGTGACCAAACTCATGTCCGATTACTAAAAACTTGAACTCTGCATTCATCGTTTGATTATGATCAGTAGATGTAGAAGAAATCAATAACTTGTGGGGTGGTTCAGCCCGTAAGTGCCAAATAAGCAGGCTTTTGGACATGCATTATAAAAGAGCTATCACAGTTGACCCGTTACGCTATATACTAAATAACAAGCTTTTGGACATCCTTCTAGTGATGCTGATCATCATAATTTGAAGAACAGGTATAATTAGTGTAATCAAAGTATATTCAAAAAATCATTTAATATCAGATTATTAAACGTAAGTAACTAAGTATAAATCTAACATCTTCTTATAATACTTTGCTAACAACAAAAATTTGCGAAAATAACCAAGAAATATTACTAGTAAATATCTTAAATTTTGGATGTATACAAGTAATTCTTCAATTGAACCTCTTCATATAAAAGTCAACATTTTCATCATAAAAAGTTGTACTAAATTTTCAATATAAACTTCAACAGTAAATACAATAAATCATTACAACAACATACCCAAACCAATCCCGTCGGGGCGGGGTATGGGGAGGTAGAATGTAGCCGGATCCTACCCCTAACCCAGGATAATCCCGAATGTACGGAGACTGGTATCAGAAAGACCTCCGGCAAGTGTAAGTGTACGGGTGGGAGTGCTCAAATATATGTGCATGTGCAATAACAAGAATAAAGAGTTAAAAGACATAAGACTAAAATCAAGCATACAAACATACAAAGCTAATAGGCGGAATACCATCAAAAGAACTTAGGAGAAAAAATAATTTGGCGCGGACCCTATGGCTCCGCCAAAATCACCAGCCAAGCCATAGGGCATTTCTTTTTTTCTTTTTTGATGTGTTTTATTACTGTGGCCCGGGGGTGTCCTATAATTTGAGTGATGGAAGGAGTGTTTTTGGGTTAGGTTCTACGTTCTGATTTATAGGGAAAAAGCCGAGGTGGCAGCACTATTGCTATAACACTGACGGGACCTAGTGCTCTAAATACAATATATCTTTTCAGTTAAAGTTATTTGCAAGCAACAAAGTTAACATATTTATTATACGAAATCAAAATCTAACATTGTATAAAAATATATGAAAACTAAAAATCAAACCTTTAACATGATCATCAACATCAACATCAACATCAACATCAACATCAACATCAACATCAACATCAACATCTGTAACATAACCATCCCCTAAACTTCCAATCTCAGCAAATTCATCCCCCAACTCCATCTTCACATCATCACCATCATCAACCCCATCAATATCCCTCACCTTAAACCAAACAAAATCTTTACCCCCAACACAAAACGAATCACCCACTTTCAACTCCCCCTTGTCCCCCCTTTTATAAACCTTACACTCAGTTCTTGAGTTTTGTTTTGAGAGGAAATGATAGGAAATGGAATGTTTTTTGTGTTCTTAAGTTTTTTTTAAGAAGTGAAAGGGAAGTGGAAAGGAAGATGGGAGGAAGATTTGTTAATAAAATCTTCCTCCCAAAAATGGGAGGAAAGAGAAAGGAAAGGGAAAACATATTGTGTATAAAGACCAATATACCCTTTTTTAAAAGTTTGTCATTAACAACTAAAGGGTATATATGTAATTTGACCAAGTTATTTTCCTTTTTCTCTCACTCGAGAACATGATTTATTGTTACTTTCTTTTCATTTCCTCTATCTCAAGAACATATCAACTAACACTTCCTTTCCTTTTCACTTTCTCTTCCCTTTCCTATTCTTTTCCATTTCCCTTCACTCAAAACTCGAGTATAGTATATTATCCAAGTAATTTCTCAACAAATAAGAAATACCCGGGTCGTGATCCGTGTGAAGGTGAATGGAACCGTAGTTAACGATTCGAGAATTTGTGTAAAGAAAAGTGAAATAAAAGGGATTATGTGTGGAGTATTAGACTAAAATAAAACTTAAACGCAATCTAAAAGAAACGGGGAACAAATAAAGGCAAAAGGAAACTTAATTACGCAAGACCCGGGCTAATCCCGAATCTTATAAAACAATACTTGAAGGAAAAGGGCTACGGGGAATTAACTAAATTTTCTAAGTTCCTAAATGTAATAAAAACTTTTTTTTTTTTTTTAAATTAAAAATTTTTTTTTTACTTTTCTTTTAATTATAATAATTTAAAAACTATTTTAAGCTAATATAAAGAAATTTGTTAAACTTTTGAAGAAAAATCTAAATTTAAAGAAAAAGATTCTAGCTTGTGTTTTTTTTTTATTTTTGATTAAGAAAAATGATAATGATTGAAGCAAAGGTAATAATAAAACTAGTGGCAACTAAATAATCTAACGTTAACTACAAAAGTTACCAACTAAATAACCAACTAAATTATGCTAATAAAGCAAATACGAAATTTAGGATAAAAAGATATACTTGTAAAGCAAACTATCTAGATCCTTAAGTGTGGTTTATTATTTCGATTAAGTCCATTATTGATATATTAATATCTTTTACAAACAATTATTTTCTCACAACAATTTTTCATAAAGAGAGATCAATATCTAACCAATATATCTTTTAACTTCAATAAACCACACCTAGTTCACTAAATAATCTACTTCACAAGTATATAAAAAGTCTACTCACTAATCATAGCAAACAAACACATAACATTTAATTTGATAGACATAATTATTAAACTAAAATTAGCAACTATTAAAGATTTAAAAGGTAAAGATAGTAGAACCCGGAAGAATAAACGAGAGGAATAAACCACCCGATCTAATAAGCACAAATTAACCCAAAAGTTTACAACTTTATTAATTTTTTCACCAATTAGTAAGTAAAGTTTGAATCTTTATTGTTTATTTTGAAGTTTTTACACTTAGCTCAATTCGAACAATAATGGTCTTTAGCTTTAAAGCTTGTCTTAATCTTTGATTAAGCCTATTTGACCTTAGTTCCGAGAGCTCATATTAGATCTAGTAGTTTCAATAGCGTAATTAGTATAAAGTTTGAATCTTTATTGTTATTTTGTAATTTTTATATACTTTAGCTTATATCTCATCTTTATCAAATTCATGCACCCAAATGGGGTTTTTTCCATACACCACGAATTTCAAAATTCCTTTCTGGGTATTGTAATGCAATGTAATGTGATGACGTGAGACTGTTTTGTCGGCTGTTTGGGACAGTGAATTACGGCCGAGTTGGATTGGGGTGTTTGGGTTTTTTTGGAGTTTGATTTTGGAGCCATTTCTGGATTCTAGTTCCATTTTTTGAAGTTTGACTTTGACTGGTTTTGAAATTTGATGACACGTTTGATAAGACGTAGAGTGTTGTTGGTTTTAGTTACTTTTGAGGGTTTTTTTTTTTTTTTAATTTAATTTTATTTACAAAGACAATCAATTACATTGTAATGTTTATAGAATTAAAGTGGTGTCAATTTTTTCATTTATTTGTCTTGTAAGTTTATGTTTGGAACAATTGAAAGAACCCGAAAACAAATGAACATTATTTGATCTTAACTGCATATAATTGAGTAATGCCATTTTCTTCATTAAATGAGACCAAGACATTTCAGAATTGAATAATCAAGTAATACAACAATTTAAAGTGTTGGTACTTACACCATAAAAAGTGATGCATACACTACAATTTATGCAATATCATGTTGTACCATATGCAATAGTAATGTGATATTATGGTGTTTGCATCACTGTTTATAGTGTAAGTATAACCACCCTAAATTAAACCATGTTGTACATACCAATCAACCACAATTTAAGGAATACAAACAAAACTCTAACAATCATGTAAGTGTATATATTGTGATCCGCATGTTAGTTCAAGAGAGTATTATGCGGATAATCTGCTACATCCCTCGCATAAGAAACACGGCCAAATCATCAAAACATGTTGATTTCTTTTTGTACATCACTACCTCCTCCTTGCTTATGATTACTTTATTACCATATATCGTCGCTTTCCATCACTGAATTTATTATATTCCGTTATGGTCAAGCTTTTTCACATACATAGAAAATTTGTCTCTCTTTTCTCAATTCTTTTTAAAATTTCACAAACAAAAATTTGAAATGATGCATGTATATTCTAAAGCAAGTTGTACAAACACCTAAAACATATTCAACAAATACATACTCTTCAAAGATTAAATGCCTATAAAACCCATTTAGACACCAATTATTAGTTGTATACTTTTTTCCCCAAAGAATCAACTACATCAATAAAACAATATACCGAAAACAAACCAAAAGAAACCTACATAAAACTACAAATGAAGTGTACGGGCAACAATTACATATGTTATTGCTTATTATATCGAGCTTGTAAAATAAGCAAAAATAACAGTCATGTTTTTATGCTCAACCATATCAATACACTTTAAATGACCATGAGATTCGAAAAACGCTTATTTTGATTATGTACAACTGTGTGAACCTCGGTGTGTGAACAAAGAATATAACTTAACCTTCACTTGTTCTCACATTGTCACGAAAAAAGGTTATTTCTAATCAAGGAATTCAACCTGTAGAAGTATTCTGTACAACTGTTTGAAAGCTAAGTGTGTGAACACTGCATGTTTAGCTAGCTAACAACTACTTTTCGTGCTGCATTTGTAAGTTGGACATTTGCATGCCTCGTGACTATTTTGGATCATATCACATGTCTATTAGTCTATATGTATGAGTCGACAAGGTCGCAAGAGGGACCATGTATTATGAATGTTGTGCGTTTGTACTTATTAACGATGCATTAAATGCTAACGACCATAAAAATTCGGGAATTGATACTCCCACCACATTTTTTGATGCATGCACCATAATTGGTGCATTACAGTTTGTACCGTATGATACTGTAATGCACAAATTGTGGTGCATGCATCAAAAAATGTGCCCCTTAAAATTCAGACCTTTTAGAGGTGGGCAGGTGGCAAGCTTTTATGGTATCTTTTCATCGATATCTATATTTAAAAAAATAAATAAATAAAACTCGGTGTGTGAACAAAGAATATAACTTAACCTTCACTTGTTCTCACATTGTCATGAAAAAATGTTATTTCTAATCAAGGAATTCAACCTGTAGAAGTAATCTGTACAACTGTCTGAAAGCTAAGTGTGTGAACACTACATGTTTAGCTAGTTAACAACTACTTTTCGTGCTGCATTTGTAAGTTGGACATGTGCATGCCTCGTGACTATTATTGGATCATATCATATGTTTATATGTATGAGTCGACAACACTACTACAAAAAAGGGCATAGAGCCCGGTTAAAAAGGTGCAAAGAGCCCGGTTTTGCATGAGGGCACAAAGGGAGAGGGACTCTATGCGAAAAGCAAATAGAGCCCGTTTTGAAAACGGGCTCTATTACATGTTATAGAGCCCGGTTTTCTATCAAAGAACATGGCTCTATGTGAACAAAAAAAAATTAAAAAAAAAATCCAGCCTTGAGATCCAATTCTTTCTGCCAAATGAACACTGTATTGATTCACACAAGAAAAGATTTAGATTCACTGATATTACAACTTACTTTCTATTGATACATTGAGATTAATCTTGTGACTACTCTTGCAAACAACACATTTGAAAAAGCTACAAGCTAACATAATTGACTACTTGAGCGAAAATGAATGTGATAAATACATTGCGTTACTGTCAAGTGTTGTTATTGTGTATTGCCTTTGAGTAACCTAACCGAAAGATGTGGGGCTGATGAAGTTGATGACGTCTCAAATCTGTCTTTTTATTTGAGAAGCACGCCAGATGACCCATCAAATATAGAGAAAAGGTCTTGCAACAGTAGTTTAAATCCTGCAAATATTATTACTTAGTAGCAGATATATACTTGAGTATGAATGAGCAAATAAGATAATATATCTTTTCCTCTCCGAAACATGCAATCCAAACTACAATTATAACTACCTGCACATAACATTTCAAAATTTCTAGTATCACCTGTTAGCATTATCTAATTATATTCCGTAAGTTACAATGAACCGCTTACACATCAAGTTAATTCCCATTACAGGTCACTCAACTGCCAAGGCCAAGCTCCTTTTAAAGTTTAAGATTGAAATAAGTAAGAGATTCAACGGCTGAACTTACTGAAGCTGAATCAAGGAGAATATCAATTGGGGAACTCCTGTCATAAAAATCTGCAGGTTCGTGAGGAAGAGGCGCTAGCCGAGAGTTTGTAGCAGCAGGAACACTCTGAAAAACAAGTCAAAATCGCGCGATTATCAGAAGTATGTATGACGACATACTATATAAAAAACATCATGGGGAGAATAAAAACCTTATGTTGCCTTGTGTGCTTTTTCCATATCGCACATAGTGTAGATTTGATTGCTGCAAGTCAGATTAGAAGAATTATTAATGCTTCTCGAAGTTTTATGATTTTACTAATTCGACTGGTGGAGTGTGCCACCAAGATGCTCACCTTAACTCTGGTGTGTGGCCAGGGGTGGCACTGACAAACTGTAAAAATGCTAGCAAAAGTCAATGGTAACGATAAACATAGTGGGTCACACTCTAAAAAGTATGAGTATCGTACACAGTACACACTACAAAAGATATGCAATTTGTATAAAAGTTTTGTGTTTCGTCACGACTCAGGGAAATTTGAAATTTGATGTCAAGTTTTTCTCTTATAAACTAATAGTTTATAAACTGATCACATTATAAGTGTGCAAAAGGAGATAGAGTCATAAGAAATTGCTTGCTTAGATGAGAACTGTTTTAAAAAAGTCTGTTTTGATGTCAAAGGATTCTGTGTATTGTTGTAGTGATGTACCAGTACACCAGATCTAACAATGAGTAGAACTTCTGCATCTTTGGTGAACAAGGTTGCTAGAGCTGGTTAAAGGAAATAATGACGTGATCGCCAAAAATAGGAACACTACAATTGACCAAGTTTACTGATTCCAGTTAAATAAGCCCACAAGCCTAAACTTTTTAGCTTATCCAAACACTACAATTGGCCAGCTTAGACAAAATAAGCTAACACAATCAATCCCCAAAAACCAGGTCCTGGAACCCCTATTTTTTACAGGCAATTTGACTAGAAAGTTTCAAACATGACATGAACTAAAAAATCTAACTGGTAACAAAAAATTTGACTTGAAGAAAAAATTAATTACCTCAACGCTTTGTGAATTGGTTTCTTCTGGCAAGTAATTCCTTTCAGCAGAGCCAATGCTAGAGAGTTTACTTAAGTAGCTTCTCATCATTATATTGTTAAAGCCAAACTTGCATTCCACAGCACAAAACTTCCACTCCTACAAGAAAGAACCATAGTCGGTGATAACTTATTTTCAACAAGACTAATGCTATTATATGCAAACTTTTGAAGAAACTTTGAGGTGCCAACATGAACCACTGATTGTAAACAAATTCCGACAAGGTCAATAAAGTTAATAAGCTTTGACACCTCATACACAAGGTCCTAAATTCCTATTTTTGACAGCAAACAACATGTTCAAACACCCTATTTGTGAGAGCCAAAAAAATTGACAAATGCCCCATTTATGACAGAAACTAGAAGTAGAACAACCAAAACACCCATTTAGGCATTTACAACTAATAGCATTGTCTTTTTATTGAAAATATAGATTTGCTTTATGAATTTTATTCAATAATCAATACTTTATTACCTAATTAGATTTAAAACCCACACAGAGATTAAAATATAATTAGATTCAAGAGTTTTTATTCAAT
The DNA here is from genome assembly GCA_014162995.1 of Artemisia annua. Taxonomy (NCBI): domain Eukaryota; kingdom Viridiplantae; phylum Streptophyta; class Magnoliopsida; order Asterales; family Asteraceae; genus Artemisia; species Artemisia annua. The sequence continues at coordinate 30,418 of LBNU01005873.1, read as the reverse complement.
CAATACTTTATTACCAAACAATAAAAATAAATAAATAAATAAATAAATAAATAAATAAACACAACTTGTTTCAGAATCAAGCCTAACAACAACATTAATGAGATTTATTAAACAAGTTAACTGAACAACAGCATCAATTGTAGCAATGTGGTACCTCCGAATTAGCTTAGTCTGTTGTTGGCTTGGTTGCTTGACGAAGATGGCCTGTGACGGCAATGGGGTGGGACAGTGGATAGGTGGTGGTGGTAAGCAGGGGTGAAGGTTAGAGGGTTAGGGTTTCTGGAAGTGAAAGGGGGAAAGATTAGAGGGTTGTTGAAGAAATGAAAAGTGAGGAGGGAAATAACGCGCCCAAAATGATCCAAATTTTTTCGTTTCATTTTAAAGAACCGCCTAAGTTCTATAATATTTTGGTTGACTAGTTGGTGGAATAGAGCCCCGTTTTGTCAAAGAAAACATGGCTCTATGATTTTCAACATAAAGCCCGGTTTTTCTAAAGAGAACATGGCTCTATACAAGGAATAGAGCCCGGTTTTTAAGCAAATAACATGGCTCTAACGTTACCCAACATAGAGCCCGGTTTTGTAAGAAAAAACATGGCACTATTCCTTTTTTCATAGCTGGGAATCCTTTTAGAGCCCGTGTTTCAATAAAACCGGGCTCTATTAAGGGGGCTCTATGTTCATTTTTGTAGTAGTGTTGACTAAAGCACTTGAAAACTCGAACCTATCCCCTCATGACTCCGAGTTTTGATGGAATCAAGCACTTACATTAAGGTAAACATACATATATGGCGACTTTGTTTGGATAGATTACCACTCGTTGCAATTTAGATTAATGCGAGTACGTGGGTATAGACCTAAACTAAACTAATTGTATTGTTTGTGATGAGGAAATCGAAAAATTCCCAAAACCATTTCCCAGTTGTTGTTTCTCATCTTTGGAAGTATATATGTATATCTTGGCTTGTTAGTTCTCTTAGAATACCTGAAAGACATTACGGATTAATTATCTTGGAGTGATATGGTTAACCTATACAATGAAATAATAAAGGTTTGTTCTCATGGAGGTTTTTAAACTTTATTTTAGGTTATTTGGAGATACAAAAATCAGTTTGTTTCACTTGGCAATAAGATAAAGGTGCCCTCACGGCCTCACATTCTTGAATCCGGCTAAAAAATGGTTTGGTTGGTTGGTTTAGTGACTGGATAAATGCTTGATGTATGATCTAGCTTTAACCTAATACAAAACTATAGCATCTTGAGAGTTTGTTATAATAGATCATCATTCAAACTTCTAACTTTTTTTGACACTAATACAAAACTAAGTACTGGTAAATATAGCATACAAACAGGTCGAATTGTTTAAATTTCATACACAAGCGTACTTCAACTTGTAACGTACGTGCAAATTATGTTTTAGCTCACTAGAGACCTAAATGGACGCACACAATCTTATTCTAAGATGCTGACTGAAGGATGCTTACCAACACTATCTTACGTCATCTTAAAATGATTCCCACTCGATGTATGTATATATTATCACTTCACATCGACTTATCTGGCACTCGTTACTCTTTATTTGTTCAGCTATATCTGTAACATACGGTATATAGGTTCTTAGTTTATTCTTTGTTCTCTATATAAAGCATCATATCCCTCTCAAACACCATAACTCGAAGTACATCTCAAAGCCTCCCCCCCTCTTGTCTCATATCCCTCTTCGAACACCATAAAGTACCCATACAAATGGTGAATGAAGTTGAGTACAAGAGAAAATATGCATTGTTGTTAGCAGCAAGAGACTCGGAATACGTGAAGAAGGTGTATGGAGGGTATTTTAATGTGTTTGTGGCAGCTTTTGGTGATGAAAAAGATGAAGAAGAGAGGTGGGATTTGTATAGGGTTGTCGATGGTGAATTTCCTGACATGAATGATCTTCAAGACTATGATGGGTTTGTTATTAGTGGAAGTCCTTTTGATGCTTATGGAAATGAAAGTTGGATTCTCGAGCTTTGTTTTCTTTTGCAAACTCTAGATTTCATGCAAAAGAAAGTGCTCGGCATTTGCTTTGGACACCAGGCATATTTTTTTGTCACTTGGTTTTATGTGCGATTCTCACTTTCCATTATCTTTGGAAATGTTTACATTCTATATACTCTTATTTTCATAAGGATATACATGATCAATTAAATTGTGTTAATAATCATATTCTTTTCTTCTTTGAAATAAATTATAATTTCCATCATAATTAAGCAGATTATTTTAGGAATCTCTATGATGGACATTCTTAATGAGGTCCTATTTTTACTTTATCCCAAACAAAACTGATATTATTTTAGGAATCTTTATAAAACACCCCGTATGCATATATTAATAGTTTGGATTGGTTGTTGGTTAAGCTTTTAATATTCTTTCTAACAAACTAATTGATGAGACGCGTATTAGATTCTTGGCCCCATAAAAAAGGACACCTAAAGACACAAATGATCATGGTCTAATTTAGTTGTTTTTTGGTGTTAAATAGGTTATATGTAGGGCATTGGGAGGAAAGGTAGGGAAGTCGCACAGTGGTTGGGACATAGGACTTAGGAACGTGAAGATTCTCAAAGATTTCTTCCCTAGTAGCTTTAGTGAAAGCCTTTCTGAGACGCCCCCATCTCTCTCCATCATTGAGTGCCACCAAGATGAGGTAATCTTGAATACAAGTGAACAACCCCTTTTGGTTTAAGAATTTTTGCTTGATTCAGTTTTGTATGTACTTGTACAGGTGTGGGAGGTGCCAACAGGAGCAGAAGTCATAGCATTCTCAGACAAAACAGGAGTTGAAATGTTTGCAATTGAAGACCACATTCTAGGGATCCAAGGTCACCCGGAGTACTCTAAGGACATTTTAAACAACCTCATCGACCGACTTCTCAATCAAGATTCTATTGAGGTACAAACTCGATCACACACTTCTTCTCACTTGTTTAGGATAATAATCCACATAATTTATGCACGCCGTAAAGTTTAATTTCTGTCCCGTTGTACGTGTTTCAAAAGCTTAACAAGAAATCTAGAATTCTAGAATCATTCTTTTGATTAACAAATATAATTAAAGTTAAAACATGAAATTGCAGATTGGACTAGCAGAAGATGCAAGGTCAAAGCTGCAAATTGCTGAGCCAGATAGAAACTATTGGTTAGAAATTTGCAAAGCTTTTCTCAAGGGTTAATGGAATGCATTCCCCAGTATTGAGCAATGCATTAATGATGTATAACAGATTCTTGATGCTCAGAAGGTCTGGAAAAAATGAAAATACTATATAATCATTCCCTTTTTCCTTTTTCTTTTTCCATTTTTTTTTTCCTTTTGTGTTTTTGCATGTACCAAAATTGGATATGAGCAAGGCCAATTACAATGTGTATGATACCACGAATAAAATAAAGTACATGTTATATATATATATATATATCACTCCATTTTAGTCTTGGTTGGGTGTTACTATATTTATATATGTAACAAAACCAAAGTTGTGTATGACTAGCTTTATTATATGAGTCATAAATTATACTATGTAAACTATAAATACGAGTCATAAATAATTATATGTAAACTATAATACGTCTGGTACCTTGAAAATCGAAGCTGACCATATCTTGATTATATGTAGAGACAGTTTAATATCAAAGCAATATCTCAGCATCGACATAACGATCTCGATGTACGGGTTTTCTCGTTAGTCGATTTGCTCATCGTCTATTCATAATAAACGAAATTGCCCTTCAAAAAACATTTAAGTCCCGACTAACAATTTTCTTCCAATTAGTCGGTGAACATGAACGTTTCTGAATCCATTTGGATAGTGAAGAATGATAGATATTTTGTTTAAGTTGTGTATATAATGAGAAACATTATGAGAAGCTGTGTTTAAAAATATTGAAGTTTAGAAGTATTTATAGGTAAAAAAGGGGTAGTGTAAACTTATTTTTTTATAACTAAACGGCTACTTCAACAAATAAAAGCCCACTTTTTTCACGTCATCCAAGATAGCAGGCTCACCTCTATTCCCTTGGTTTTACCCTACACCTGGCATAAGCATGGGCTTGGGTTCGTGTGAGAATCGGTGTGAGGGTGAGGGATTCACGACTTTTACCTTTAGTCTAAGTTATATGAGTGTTTAATTTTTCCAATGAACATTCAAGTCATATCTTGTTCCATATGGTATCTCAGTCTACACATGTAAATCATAAAAACTAGCTATTACGAAATGAAGAGGAGTATAAAATTAGAAAAACATAAATAATCAGTAAGTTGATTCGGCTGGTTCAAGACCAAGAACGAAATCCAGAATCTAGGTTGTATTTAAACCTATACAATAGTATTTGACTTCTGTTAACAACTGCGATTTCACTAAGTACTAGAAAGTTCATTAATCTAAGCGTGTGAGTAAACTTTTATGTCATCACCTAGAGTATCTTTCCACGGAGGTTTAAGATCAAAGCAACACAGTTTCGAAAACTCCAAATCACCCACAAAGTTGTATGAACAACAACGTCCAAATAAGGCTTTGTTGTTTTGTTTATGTTGGCAGAATCTCCCACACAAGAAGACTATTAAGACTTTTGGGGTAATCCACGCAACCTAACCATGTCTTGACCATATTTCACAGTCCAACCACTACAGAGCACTCAACAAATAGGTGTTGGGAAGTTTTGAGGGCATCATCACATACCGGACAACATAAGGAGTGAACATCAATAACTCTTGCATCAAGATTGGTCCTTGTAGGAAGTCGATCGCGGCTTAGTCTCCGAGAGAAGATATTAACTTTAATTGGCAATGACTTGTTCCATCTAACCTGATTAGATTATTGATAGATGGTGTTTACCTCAAAGCATTTTCTTAAAGATGAAACTGAGAACATTTTTTAGGGGTGCAATACGTAACCCATGTGTCAAGTGCATCAAATGCATGAAATTCTAGAGGATATTTAAGCAAATCTGCTGATTCTTGTCCATCCCATATTGGCCTTCTCTAGGTCTTGTTCTTGAGAGCGGCTCATTTGATGTATTACATTTTTCAGCGATACAACAGTAAGACGAAGTTTCCAAAGCAAAAAGTCTAGGGAAAAGTGACTTAACGCTTGATAAACCAGTCCATACATTGGATATGAGCAAGGTATACAATGTGTATGATACCACGAATAAAATAAAGTACATGTTTTATATATTTGTATCAAGTATATATCACTCCATTTTAGTCTTTTTTGGGTGTTACAATATGTTATATATGTAATAAAATCAAGATTGTGTATGACTAGTTTCACTATATGAGTCATAAATTAAATGTAAACTATAATATGTCTGGTACCTTAAAAATTAAAGCTCACTATGTCTTGATTATATGTAAAGACGATTTAATATCAAAGCAATATCTCAGCATCGACATAAGTTACATGAGTGTTTAATTCTGCTAATGAACATTCAAATCATATCTTGTTCAAATTGGTATCTCAGTCTACACATATATGTCATATAAACTAGCTAGTACAAAATGAAGACGAGTATAAACTTAGACCAACATAAATAATTAATAAGTTAATCATGTTTCAAGACCAAGAACGGAATCTAGAGTGTAGGTTGTATTAAAACCTATACAATATTATTTGACTTTTTTTTAACAACTGCGATTTCACTAAGCACTAGAAAATTATTAATCCAAGCGTGTGAGTAACCCTTCCCCCCTCTCGCGATACAAGTGACGGAAAACCCTAACATAAAACCGATCTGATTTTCTTCTGCCTAATCCCAAAACTGTTTCTGCCTCAAACAAATACTCTTATCATCTTCTGTATGTGATTACTCCTTGGGTTAATCAGGGGCAGTTTTGGTATCGGGTGTTGTTAGGGTTTAGTTTTCGTTTTCAGGGTTATCTTAAGTTTCGATTATTATTACGTGCTACTTAATTATTCGTGCTAATGTGTTATAATCTTCTTGATTATATTTATTGTCACAATTGTTCTTGGGTTTCCACATGTAGGTGAATCTTAATTAGGGTTTATTAGAATAACGTGGTGTTTTTAATGTGTATGGTGTTTGCATGGTGAGAGTATGAAGCAAGGGCTTCTAAGTTCGGTAGGGATAGGGGTTGGTCATAAGATTGATAAATCTAAAGATAATAAGGCTTCGAGTTCGAATTTGGTGAATTAAGGGAGTAGATGGTGAAGGTTTGGGATCGCTCCCAAGCTAGTCAGAGGCTTTTGGTAGCAATCTCCTACTTCGTTAGTTGCTAAGATAGATGATACTGAGAGTCAATTGCTTCAAGGTAAGACCGTATTAGTGGGAGAAGATGGGAAACCATTAAAACCTTCTAAGGAAGCTTCAAGCAATGTTTTACTGATGTGGTAAGAGAGGAAGTATTATGGCTGATGTTTTTGGTGGTACTTCGATTGCTGCTAACCAAGGAATGTAAGTGGATGATTATGGGCAAAAAACTAATGGTAATATCTTGAGTTCATTTGTTGATGTGCTTAATGTTGAGGTCATTTTTTTGTGTCAAAGGCTGAAAATGACCGCAAGTACGCCGGTTTTGCACTTAAGTGCGGTGCACTTTTCACCATCGGGAAAAATAGTTTAAATGCACCAAGTAAGGCGGTTTTGGAAAGTATGTGCGTCGTACTTCGCTCCTAATCAGCTAAAAGTCATATTTATGACTCCCATTTACTCCCTATCCGGTCATATTACTTTAGCTTTGTCCGTAAGTGTTGAAAACACTATATATAGCCCCATTTGGTGTCTAAAACTCACATATATCATCACAACTCCAAGAACACCACTTGGAGGTGATTATGGGCTTGACAACCCCTTAATCCAAACACCCCTTTACACCATCATACTACCACCACCCTAACCACCTCCTTAGCCATGACATACCACATTCCAACCACTATTTTCCAGACCTTAAACACCAATTTTCCAGAATCTAAACATACTACGCTTAGTTTTTAGATTGATTCACACCAAATCCTTCTAAGTTACCACCATAAACCTCCTTACAAAACACACCATTTGGCGATGGGTTGTTGATTTCCAGAGGTTCATAACAGTTTCTCGAGTTATCTCAGTAGGTTTTGGTTTTTTTTTATGGTAGAATCATTCGCTTGATTCTCAATTTTGGTTATTAGTTGGTTATATGGTTGATTGGATGTTTAGTTCCTTTTACACTTTCATTGCGGATATTTGGTATTCTCTATATTAAATTTATGATTCAAGTTCCTTAATTCATACATTATGTTTGCCATGTGTTCTAATATGGAGTATTCGTTTTTGTATTTGTTTGGGCGTATTGTGATCTTGGATGTGTATTGTTTGGATACGTGTTTATTGTAATGGTTAAACATGATTTCTCTAAGTGTATAAAAGGTATCATTGTTCTATCATTCCACAATATATATTGATTGTAACAAAGTCTAAAGGTCGAAAGGATTCGTTGTTGTTAATTGATATAAATACTTGTTACACTTATGGGTCAAAAGGATTTGTAACTTGTGTTACCTTTATTTCTAACTTATAAACACCATCTTAAGCAATTCATCATCTCAGTGATCATGCCTAAACAAGCAGACCTTAATCATTGCTTTGTTCTTCGTATTTCATTGGTCTCTTAGTAATCTTGGTTTGAATACGCGCTTGGTTAATTTGATGCGTGACAATCATTTTAGCCTTAGCACCTTAATAACACTATAAGAAAACTACAATTCTCTTGGACGACATGGACTTACCTAGGCTATATTAGACATGAAAGGGTATACTTTCCCATGTTGTGTTTTTAGTGGAAAACCAGTAAATCTAATATTATAAATTTAAGCTTGTAAAATGCACATTAGTTATTGTGAAATAAGATGCATTATGGGAATTGATGAATTTCACATGCATTTGCATGGAAAATGTTGGATGTGACCGTGATTGAGAAAAGACCACATGGATCAAAGTTATTAGTGTTCTCTAATCGTGGCTGATTATTCCAATAAGGTGTCAGGTAATTTGACTTTGTTTTCTTGCTGAGTTCTGGTTTAGTTTCAAGTTACTAGGCAACAATGTAATATTGTGTGCTAATGCTAGATTCAGTGAAAGGTAAGGAAGAATGGCTTGTTGACCGACATGGCAATTTGCAACACCAAGTTGAAATAGACCGGAGAAAGAATATTTTTCTTGGGACCCTTGTGTGTAATGGATTTGTGAGAGCATAGCCATGCGACAAATAATGTATGAAGTCACTATGGGAGAACAATTATATTCACGAGAACATGAAATAACGAAAATATTCCTGAATATACATCCATGTCTGATACTTTCCAAAAATATCAAAAAGTGTGAAGGGATATAGTCACATACCCAAAATCAGTACGTTGTTGCTGCCAAGGTGTGAGAATCACTGCTTAGGTATTAAATCAGTTTCTGTGAGCTAGGTACTGCAATGTTTTGCTAGTAACTTCTTGGTATAGTGAAAGTAGCCCCATAGTTGTTGTCTCTGCACAAGTGAGAGTCTGAAAGGATTATATTCAAAGACACAATGTCTTTTGCAACTGGCGTTCACAGAAATGTCGAAGGGTCAGACTGGTGCATACTAAATAGAAAAAGCAAGTGGAAATGCGAAACGAGTTACGAAATAAATACAGAGTATGAGGAAATGGAGATCCTGAAGAATTTCATTGAGGGGTAAAACGGTAATTGTCCTAAATATATAATATTTATCGTAAGATAAATATTTGAGTTATGAAAGGCAAAACCCAATCCCTAAGGGTTTAGGGTATTCAGCCGACCCCTAAATGGGACAAGTTTAACACTTTGTTAAACTTGTATGACAAGGAAAGAGTTATTCTAGTTCTACTAGAATGTTCCTAAGTACCCTATTTACAAAGGGAATTCTTAGAAACCTCATAACAAATCCTATAACCCTGAATCTCCCCTCTCATATCCTCTTTGATCGATCAGTCAACCTACCTCAACAAAGGGGTTAAAACCCTTTGTCACCGATCCCAAAGTCGATCTTAATCGAATTCCTTGGTCGAGTTCAAGTCAATCAAGGTAACCCGATTTCATACTCACGGAACTTGCATAGGTTCGTAGCCCTAGTTTTATTTTTGTAGTAACGGTGGATACCTGACACAGTCCAAAAGGTGGTGTTTTTCTTCAAGAAACCCTAAAGTTGATCGTGAAGCATCAAAATTAACAAGAAGGTGTTCTGTGCATCAGAAGAAGTTCAAGAAGCTTACGAAATGCCGAATTAACAAATAAGTCTTCTATAAACACCCTTCTTATATGTTAGTTAGGTTATATAGCAGATTAAGAGATCTGACTAGTTAGGGTTTTGGTTGCATGGCTCTTCTCTGTTTATTTTCCGAAGTGCATGTTTATGAGCCATGCAGGTGATCAACAAACCCCTACAATATACCTAAACTCAGCTGAGGTTTGCTGGGGTTTTTGTAAATCACTACATGGGTGTTTAATTGGTTTTTATCAGCTAGGTACTTGAATGATTTGTTAGGAGCCTCATCGTACTATTAAAATATATCTCTAGTTATTACTTTGTGCAAGTGGAAGTCTGAAAGGATTTTTGTTCAAATCATAACGTCTTTCACAATTGGTACTCATAAAAATGCTGATGAATCACACCGGTGCACCGTAAACACAATATACACATTGTTAATGTGAAAAGAGACTTGAAAAAGAAATGGAAAAAATAAGGAAATGAGAATATGGGATAAATATATAAAGTACTTAAAAGGAAAAAACACAAATCCTAAGGTTTTATGTGGTTTGGCCGACCCCCTAGGGAATAATAAGAGGGGTTAAGTTTGATCTATTATCAAACGTGTGTACTTATGGTTAATTACAAGGAGTCTTAGTTGAATTAGGAATGTTCTTTGGTATTCTATAATTGCAAGGCTTCCCTGACTAGAATCATAACTAATGCTCTAACCCTAAAATCTTCTTCCTTCTCCTCTCATAAATTGGTCAGCCGACCCAAGGGATTTGAATCCTTTAATCGACCACTTAAGTGACTCCTAGTCGATTTGTACTCTCAAACATTACATAGGATCTAGCCCTAGTTCTACGTGTGTATCATTGGTAGATACCTAACGCAACCAATAAAGTGATTTTGCTCTACAAACTCTAGATCGATCGACTGACCATCGAAAAAGAAGAAGAAGGCGATTTCATGCACGCAACTGATTGCATACTAGAGTTGGAGCTTACGTATTGCAGGAACAGGGAACTAAATCTATAAACATCCTCATACGTGTTTAGGTTTAGGCTTTATCTCTGATTAGGAGATGTAGATATTAGGATTTGGTGTGCATGGTCGTAATCTATTTTTCTCCATTGCGCGTGTTTATAGGTCATGCGGGTGACCACCAATACCCTACATATGCATGGGTTGCCAATACTCCCCTTGAAGATTCATGCCCCAGATTATATCGATTGGAATACGACGCTTGTTTCTTGGTTTGTAATCGGTCTTCCAGGTTCTTGTCTACTGCTCCCCTCTCATATGCTGTTGATATCAATTCTCATGCTCAACTCGGCCTCAACTTTAGCTGGGCTTGGATCGTACCCATTCGGTCATCTATAGAATGTGATGAGCTTTTGGGATGGTGCAATTTACTTAGCCAATCTTGATAATGCGCTTATTCACACACTTATAGGAATGTGCTCCTTTATCACCATTTTGACAGGTTGATTATAAGAATTAGAACAACTTTTATCAAATTTCATTCAAATCCACCTACCACTTACTCACCCCAAACAAAATGAAACAAATTACTCCCGTTGAAGGTAAATATATGTACTTGGAAAACTGAAAACAAAGAGATTTCCTACGAGATTCGATCTCGATTATAGGGGTATTGACCTTGACTCTACCCTATGACCTTTGTATAATGATTAAATTGAGACCGAGGACCGCTTTTTTGTCACTGGCAATGTGGCGATAGATACTTGGAATAACCTAGTTGAATGATGGAACCTTTGGTGCATCACAATTTTCAACCTCTGTGATGCTATCCATCTTCTTGACAAGATCAAGCTGCCAAAATCTCATGCCAAGTTATTCGACTTAGTGGTTCAAACCATTCTTTAGTATGTTTGGCAATTCCAGAATGACACGTTCTGCTCATAAAAAATGCAACAAACATCTTATCCTATATAATATTAAGCTTTCATCATACACTTGAATTTCAAGTAGACACGAGAAGGTATCACAGATTTGGACAACTTAGTCTATATCCTCATGTTGTCCAAGTTAATGAAACAAAGAAACAAAAGTAAAAAAGAGATAGTCACTAGTGACACAAACAAGTGTCACTTAAAGACAAAATGGCCACTAAAGACAAAACTTATAAAGATAACTAACACAACAAAATATTGATCAATTTCTAGAATTCCGTAACTTATTCAAAGGCCACAAGTCATATAAGGTGCTTCTCCAAAAGTTCTTGATTTGCTTCAAGTCAGCAGTTTACTAGTCAAATCCACAATTAGAATAAATAACTTTCTTGATTTGCTTCAAGTCCGCAGTTTACAAGTCAGCAGTTTACTAGTCAAATCCACAATTAGTTGTTAGTGGTTATAGGGCACTGACCCTGAAACTCGCCTGATCCTCCTTTATCGTCTGAAGGGGTAAAAGTCTCAGGTGAGACTCGAAATTGAGATCTCTCCTAGCCAAACATCCCTCCCCAAGGCATCTTAAAGAAACCTTGATGGCCAACTGAGCTAACCCAATTGGTTTAGATTAAATAACTTTCTATCGTTTGTAATACTACTTTTTCGTAGCAGCCGCACTAGTTTTGGTTAAAGTTACAACATTTCACGTCTAATTTTAAACAAGAGCTTAATACTTTTGTAAAAGAATGTTATAAGCAGTTATATTTTGATGCAATGTATAGTTTGTTAAAGATTTACACTTCGTTGATAAAAGTATAAATCGTTTGGCTAATTGGCTTGAATAGGAATAAAGAAAATTGCTTTGCATTATAGAACCTGTCGCCAGCTACGACTAAATTTGCAACGCTATAAGATATTTTCTTACGACATCAAATGATATAAACCAATAGGGCTAGCGATTGCCCTGGGAGTAGTGAAAAACCGTCGTAGATCAATTAACGACATCATTCCGTGTCGCTATTTGCGACCAACAACTATGACGCTATTTTTGCGACGGAGTTTAGGAGAAGCAGAATCTGCGACGCTTTAACACTGACATGCCACTACCCGTCAAAACCTGGTAAAGGTCGTCGCTAATCTGTCGCTAATGGTGGAATTCTTGTAGTTGAACCCGAGTTATTAAACCAAAAATGTCAATCAAGTTTTCAAGATTTCTTGTGTTCCTCCTAAGTTTTAAAATTGTAAATAAAAGTGTCATCGGTAAATATTCATATTAGTGGCAAAAATGTGTGCATATTTATATTTTGCCTTTGAAAACATGATTTAATTGTAAACCCAAAAGTACCATAACCTACACATTTTAACAGTGTCATTAATGCTCAGACAAGGTAGATTCAGACAAGTGACATTTGTTTGCGTCACAGAAAACCTTTGTCAATATAATAAACGTTACCTTTGTTGATATTTTTTTCTTCCGGCTCCTATAAAATTAGTGTGGAACCGCGCGAACAAAATGGAAGCGTGCTAATCGACTCGAATTTTATTTTTTCTTTTGCGCCGTCTTGATCCATCCCCAAAATTATGAATACATACAAAAGTCAAACAGTTGACTTTAGAACAATGAGCAAACGTTATTTATTTCTTCCCGGAGCGACTAACGTTGTTCTACAAAGATATATAACTAAAATACTCTTGAACAGCTCAAGTTTATTCTTTTTACACGTTAAAGTAAGCAGTCATGATTCATGAATAATAAGAATAATTAATTTTTTGGAGGTTGCTTCAAACACCAAATAATTTAAAAAAAAAAAAAAATATATATATATATATATATATATATATATATATATATATATATATATATATATATATATATATATATAAAATTCACACCGCAACAGTAAGTAGAAATGGTGAGAAAGGTATTGACGAGGGCACGATGTTCTTGCCAAAACCCACTAAATGACAAAAAATTGAGTTCCACACTTTAACTTTATCAAAAAAGTAGTAAATTTTGACCGAAAGCATTGGACAACTTATGGTTATTAAACAAATTTAATTTAATTATTAAATAAATTTAATTAATTAGTAAAATTAATCAATTAAATTATATAATTATTGATTAATTAACAAAATAATTTGTTTTTAATAAAAGGTATTGGCGAAGACATGTCTTTGTTAAAAGTCTGTGAGCCCGGGTAGAGAACTTTAACTAATAATTTATTTGGGTCCCACGTAGCATCGCTAAAACACAAATTTGTCCTCGCTGATACTTTTAACTACGAGCTAATTTGGCGAAGACATGTCCTAGTAGGGCTGAGCATCACAGACCAAAGACAGACCAAGACCGAGAAAACCGACCAGACCAACCGAAAACCGATCGAACTGAAGGACCATCGGTCCGGTCTCGGTCCCAACATTTTTCTTATTTCGGTCTTGGTCCGGTCCGATCTTATGTAAAAACCGACCATTGTGCCTTTTTGGACTGGACCGACCGAAGGACCGGACCAAACCGAACACCTTCGGTCCGGTCCTTGGTCTAGGGTTTTGGTCGAATTCGGTCTTGGTCCGGTCCGATTTTGGTCGGTCCGGTCCAATTTTGAACCGATGCTTACCCTTATGTACTTGCCAAAGATCTTTAGCGAGAACATGTTCTCACAAGTAACTCAAAAATATCCTCGTCAATGGGGCTTACTGGAGTAATGGTGTGACATTCTCAGTTATTAAATATATATAACACGCTAGATCTCTTGCTTAACATGGTTGAAAAACCAAAATTCTTACACATTCATTGGTTTAGTTTATGCAACAAACAGGTCATAGTATCTATCAACTTGTCACCAGGCCCATCCCAATCTTGATAAAAATAAATAAGTAAACAAATATGTGTTTTTAACTAGTTGACTAAAGGAAACTTGCCAAACCTTTCTTAACTAATCTTTGATTCGGTACTCTCTTTAATCATTTCATAGTAATTCATACCCATTTAACTTATTCTATTTCTTTCCATGTGGGTTCTTCGCGTAATTATCTATATATCTCTTTAAATAAAAAGTTATACCGTATCCCTCTTCTAACAAGCACGTATTATCTCTCTAACAACCGCTTGATTAACACACACACAAGTACGCACATACAGAAATGGCGATAGAAGAAGAGCATATACGAAGATATGCATTGTTGTTAGCAGCAAGAGACTCGGAGTACGTGGCAAAGGTGTATGGAGGGTATTTCAATGTGTTTGTGGAGGCTTTTGGTGAAAAGGAAGAAAAAGAGAGGTGGGATTTGTATAGGGTTGTTGATGGGGAGTTTCCTGACATGAATAAGTTGCAAGACTATGATGGATTTGTTGTGAGTGGAAGTCCTTATGATGCTTATGGAGGTGACAAATGGATTGTTGAGCTTTGTTTTCTCTTAAGAACCCTTGATTCCATGCAAAAGAAAGTCCTTGGCATTTGTTTTGGTCACCAGGTATCTTATTTTATAAACTAAAGTCCGTACGTGACAAATGGATTATTGAGCTTTGTTTCTATCTTTTTTCTTTTTTCTTTTTTCTGGTAAACATGACGTGCAATCATTTAACCGACTAATCTATTGAGTTTTAACTCACCGTCACATAAACTTAAGGCATTCACCCTAGATGTTTGTTTGAATGTTTCTATCTTCTTCGACATATACGGCAGGGCTGGAAGTTCCTTAAATTTCATTGAATGTAGTATTATAAATAATTTTTCTATGCCACTAATCCTCTTGCATCATTAATAATTTAAAATTATCAACTGGAGCTGATTTTATCTTCTTTAAAATTTAATAAATGCATATGTTTTAATAGATGCACTTGGTTTATGATTTCCACATTCAAACCAAGTAACGAGATATATATAATCACATCTTGGCGTCTGTAGGCAAAGCTGCATATGAGGGGGTGTACATGGTGTCTAAACATGGCAGCTATAAATTATACGTATATGTGTTAATTTAATGGATGAACTTTTATTGCAAACAAAATAAAATAGGCCTCGTACTAATTATTTAACTTTTTAAGACCACATTTTTATGAAGTTTTGCACAAGCTGGCCTTCAAAACTTGAGGACAACGTTGTCTCTAGCTCATGTACAATACAGTATGAGACCTTGGATTCTGCTTTTGTTGTTTATTTTGTTTAAAAAACATGAATTACTGCTTTTGTTGTTATTATCTTTTGATTTTGTGCACCTCTACCTTAAATGTGAGAGATGAAACATGTCCATGACCTAATAAATACGTTTCTTTGCTGGTGTTAAATAGGTTTTGTGCAGGGCATTAGGAGGAAAGGTAGGGAAGTCACAAAGTGGTTGGGACATAGGGCTTAGGAAAGTCAAGATTGTCAAAGATTTCACCCCTTGTAGCTTTCTTGAACACTTGGCTGAGATGCCCACAGCCCTTTCGATCATTGAATGCCACCAAGATGAGGTACCTCTCTTTCTATATTGACAATTTAGGTTTACATATTCTATTGTAACACGTAGCAGATGATTTGTTATTGTTCGATTATCAACGTATGTACGAAATTAAACATGTGATACAAAATTTCACATGAGTTTTACATATAAGATAACCATGTAGTTATTTTAAAGAAATTAAATCTCAAGTTAATTGAACAACTTAGTTGAGCAAGTGTCATGTTCTCCTGATAAAGACCAAAGATTTGAACCAATTCGAGATAGAAAGTTTTTTCAATATATATACGTCCACGAAGCACGTACACAATGATATGATCTGATGCCAATGATGGCATTTTAAATGATCATGCACAGGTGTGGGAGGTTCCTGCAGGAGCAGAAGTCATAGCATGCTCGGACAAAACAGGAGTTGAAATGTTCACAATCGGAGAGCATATTCTTGGAATCCAAGGCCATCCAGAGTACTCCAAAGACATTCTGAATAACCTTATAGACCGCCTTCTTACTCAAGATTCCATTGAGGTATGTAAATGATCGATAACTGTCAAACTAGTTTTGCTCTAAAAGTTAAAATCTAGCCACCTGATCATATATATACTTCTTGCACTATATAACATTTTCCATGATTACGAAAACTTATTACGACTGATCATGAATACAGATAGGATTTGCGACCGATGCAAGGTCAAAGATGAATATTGCAGAACCAGATAGAAAGTGTTGGCAAGAAATATGCAAAGCCTTTCTCAAGGGTTTATGTAATGAATACCCCGTTATTCAGCAATAAAATGTATTATTTATTGATATTCAAGGTCAAGATATTGTACATATTATTTCAGTATATAATGTCTAAATGAACAAATTAAGTTTCATAAAACTTAGACAACTATAAATAAACAAACAAAAACACAAATATAGTTTGATAATAAAGGAAACACCTACCTCCGATCCATTATCATCATGTCAAACACAATTTTTCGTAATCGTTAGTGTATTTATTATCATAGTAGGACTATATATTATTTACAAAACACAAGCCTTTTCAAGTTCTCAGTCTTTTCAAGATTTAAAATCCCGAATATGTATATATATCTTATTTATTATTTTTCTATCCTTTCCCTATGTTCAAATTAGTTTACTATGCGTTTCGCTATAAAAAAGATTTCTACTGAATAATTCTGAAAAAGAATCTTAAAATTGGCAGAGAATAAACAGGGGTGTTAATGGTGTGACATGGACTGCTAATCATCGGGTTTCTCTCTGTAAAATTCCCCTGCTCCCTAATCGGCTTTAAATGTAAGAGACTCACACTCGTTAAATATAAATACATGGAAAGTTTGAAATGTAAGCGACTCACACTCGTGTAGTCTAACTTAAAGTGAATATATACCTCGTATGTTGAAGAATTGCAAGAACCACATGTTCATTATCTGTGATAATATATGGTTCTGATAGATTTGTAGCAAAGTCTCTAATTGTCTGAAGATATGATGGAGTTCAAATCAATCTGATTGATCAGCATAATCATATAATGCTTACATACAATTATATAAGTTGTCATCTCGTGGATATAAAGACCCACAAATTGCAAGTTTTTTAGTCCTTGTCGATGCTCTTTCTAGGCTTTGCTGATCAGATTTAACTTTGGTCTATTGTAAGGTAGGAGAACATATGAGCTCATGCTTGTTTAATTCTCTATATTATGATTGTTCCTTTTAAAAAGAATATATGCTTGATATTAATCAACTCGATGGATGATTTGGTCAAAACTAATGTATCCACGGTTATATTTATAAGTAGTGTTCGGACATCGCATTGATAAAATATATATTTCACCATAACAAAGATCAAGTAATCCTCGAATCAAAAGTGTGTGCTAGATTGTCAGATCGTGCTAAATTGAGTAACCAATCAATGTAACACCCAAACCCGACATGGGTCCGGAGCGCTACAGTATGGTGACATATCAAAGAATACAAAGCATACAACGCAAGCGGAAGACTTACAACAAAAGGTTACAATGGAAAAATCTGAAAGTACAAAGGAATACTAAAACTATATAAGAAGGAAAGTACAAACTAAACAAAGTCTAAACTAATCCAAGTCCGAAACTAGTCCAGATGAAATGGGCTTCTAGTCCATGGGGTAGTCCACTAAAGCTCTATAGCACTCTTCACCCAAACCCAGCTTCCAACCTAAAACCTGCCGCAGAAAAAGGAAATGCGACTGAGCTACGAAAGCTCAGTGAACAGATATATATACAACGAATAAACGAAACATAAATAAATATAAGAAAATGAATCAAAAGCTCCTGCTGAAAAGGGATGTCATCTGTCAAATGAGTAAGAGATCAATGAACAGTCGAAAAATATCATAAGTCAAACAAATGAAGGATCATAGAGATATCAACGTAAGCATAATCATAAGAGAATAAAGAGCACGTATGAACAAAGGCGTGTCTACCAGAGTCACTCGAATAGACACATAGAAACATAAGGAAAGCCACGAGCCGACCTACCAGAGTCACTCGAATAGGTCTCATACATATATACATACATAATCCATAATCATATCTCAAAGGATACAGAGAGGGGAGACCTCTCGGTATCACATGGAGTAGCTAGCTCCCAAACGTGAAGGAGTAAAGAAGTACCTACCCACATTCACCATACATACACATCATCATACATAAACATAAGTGCTAGGATGCATCCATACGCCCCCCATACATACATACATAAACATACATGCACCCTGCTCGCAGGACAGGTATACGCATATCATAAATGGCCAGGAGTACTCATTATCATAGTCATATCATACAAAGTGGGGACGCCGTGGATCAATCACACCTCCACAGAAAGTGTCATGTCATCGGTGCCTCGATGACACGCCCATGGTACCTCCATGAGTAGTTAGAAAACTCGGGCATAAGAAAGGGAATAAAGCATACATACATACATAGAGTCATAGCAGCATATCCGAATCATATCATAGCATAATCATAATCAGAGGAGTATCAAAATAATGAGGATCATATGTCAAAGAATCATATCATATCAAGAATCATAATGAACGAATCAAACATAAGGGAACATAACAATGGCTTAGGGAATCTTATAACGAATCAAAGATCAAGATCAAGTCCTGAGAGAAAAAGCACCCTTACTGGGAAAGGGTAGAACATCTGTACCTTAACCGCCAACGAAACCATAACATAACCATAGGAATAGTCACTCCTTCTTCAACGGATCTACACGAATTAATAATCGGCTAATTATTAATAACTTGTTTTAAGTCGGATTACTCATTTTAGTTGGCTTTCCATTTTTAGTAAATTTCTATTTTTAGTAGGTTTCCCGAATTAACAATTTTCCATATTTTGTACGTTCCCGAAATTGTAATTTAATACTTTAAGGTTATAATAGACAATTAATAGTATTTAAAGTTAAAATGACAAATATAATAGTTTAGGTTCTAAAACGTCAATATTATGGTCTAAAATGTAAATGGTCAAAATTAAATATTAAAAGTCAAATAAAATTTATTTTAATAAATTAATATTAAGATAATAATTTTGGACACATCATTATAATTTTATATAATTTATTAACGTACCCACGATCTTAATATTTATGTCGTGACGACCCAAGATTTTATTATTTCGAAACTAAAACAAGCCGTGACACCAAAATCAATCCGCACCTCCTTCATCATTTTTATTTTCATATTGAAATTCAACATGAAACCACATGCATGCAAATCTATTCCTTTTTTCTTTTCTTCGTATGTCTTTAATATAGAAACGTAGCCGAAATCGAATCGCACCATTTTATATTATTCTGTGATGCATGAAATCTTCTTAATAGTTAAAATAGATTTTTGGTCGTGTATATATATGGGTCAAAACATGAACAAAGCAGGTTCAAGAATACTACACCAAACAGATTTCATAGGCGTATAAGGTTTTATGATTATATTCAAACGTATAACTTGTATGTATATATGTCGATCATCATTAGGTTTTATATTGCTTATTCTATTACGTGACATGTATATGACCAGACTTTGTATATCTATCATTAAATGCGACATAAAGGTTGACATATATAAAGGGAACATTCATGATTTTAACGTGACATACTAGCAGGTTTTATCATTAGCTTATAAACATATATGTGTGTCGTATAGCTTAAACAAACAAGGTAGGATGATGAGGATACCTCAAGGCCGATGGATCGAAACCGAAACACGGACACGAGTACAAGATTCCGTGAAGCACGATCGAACACAAAGCCTACAGCCTTTCGAAACAGAATTGAACCCCACGTCTAGCACCCTCGAACTAGTAACGAATCACGCCTCAGCCTCCTATCGAACCCCACACGAACACCTTCCTTAGCCTTCCTTTTTGATCGACAGGAAATGGAAAAAGAAATGGGATAGCCGCTGGTTTGTGTGTTTAGTTTTTAGGGTTTTCTTGTGGGAGAGAATGATATACGGTTTATTATGGAGAAGAGAAAGAAAATGTGTGAAGTGAATTTAGAAACAAAAGAGTGTCGTGATAAATTTGTGGGGAAACCGTGTGTTTAATAAGGGCAATTGTTACTCATGCAAATCTTCTAAAATGTTATGTGATACCACCAACTGTGAGAGTTACAAGTCAAACATGAGAAATCTCAAAATGTATGTTCGGTATTCAAAACAAACGAGTGAGGGTTTTAAAAAGAGAAGGTTGCTGAATTAGTGGAGGAATTAGAGGAGGTATTCATCAATCACGAATGTAGTATTTTTTTTAAGTCTCGATTCATTTGTATACAAAATATATTCGGCCCATACATTTTATTATAGACGTGACATATATTAAAATGTATAACATAGTGGATAGTTTTATTTATCTTAAGTTTGTAGGTTCCAAATATCGCTTAACGTTCAAGTATTATCATATAAATACTTAGGTTATATTCGTAATGAAATGTCTCACATCATTATACGTCTTTTCATAGGTTCAAATTTAGAGGGTATTTTAGGTATTTCACATGTTCAAAATTTTTGGGTTTTACAATCAAACTCAAACCACCATCAGTCTCACCTTTAACTTTACTGCATAAGATCCAACCTACTCATAGATGTGAACTTTTTCCATTGGAATCCAGTTCCATCTCCACCACGTCCGGACACTTTTTGGGCATGGAATAGGCAAAATTATTCACTTGCTGAACAATAGGAACAGAGCTCCTAACCCTTGTATCGAACCTCAAGTACCTTTCCTCAAACAATATGATGGTTGGCAGTGTACTATTAGTTTCCAATAGAATCTTCTCATCAGTCAAGAGTACGAGGATTCATATCTTTAGCACCCTTCATTCATCTAATCCAAAAGATGGAATAAAATTCTGCCAATTAGAATAAACATCTTAACATAAAGGATATTATATGAACCATTACCGACTCGTTCTGACCTTGATCGAAGAGGTATTGATCTAAACTCTATCCATTGCCTGTATTTGATGATAATATTGAAACTGAAATGCATCTGTCACCTCATGATATACAACTAAGGTAACATGGCTCAAGGTGTTTAAAAGGTAGAATATCAACAATATCTCTTTCTTATCCGTCTCATATGGCTCTTATATACGGTTAACCTAGCCAACCGACTCCCCTTGTAAGCTAATCAAGTGGGACATTTTCATGTTGTTTTTCAATGAGCTCTTTGAGCCTTATGGATATACCGAATTGAATTGGAATGTCCTTCTCACTCAAACATGTTAGGCCAATTCAGTGCCCAAAGCCTCTTAGTATACATTTGAACAAAAAAACAACCTATGTGAATATAAGTCACTGAAGGCATGAATGCATTCAGGGAGTCATCCTCAAGAAATCCGTCAAAGTCTAAGAAGAAAGACTCATCATAAACTGACGCAGAACTTAGAAAGAGAATATATGGATTAAAATCAGGATGATAGAGTCAGTGGGAAGACAATAACACACTAACTCCCTGAAAATCTCCTTAACTCACTGAAGATATTCTGACTTAAACATTTTGGTAGGATGTTTAAGTTTTTGATAAATAAGTGAGAAACATCTTTGGAAGATAAGTTTAAAATTACTTATCAAAAGTCAAGACGTATTATAGTTAGTGAAAAGTACAAATAGTTGTCAACATTATTCCTCCAAAAGTATGTATGTTAGCATACTACGAATAGAAGCTAAAGTATAAAGTGTAATTTAGCTTATCACATGTTGACATGTACTTTTTACCCCACGGGTTTATACTTTGTTTTTGCCTATAAATAGGAGTGTTGTAACCAAGGAAAAAGTATCTTTTGACTCTTGTACTAAAAGTTTTGTAACACTAGCTTTCAAGATTTCATTTTTTCTTCTTCAAATAGAACTAAGTCCGAGATTTTGTTGAAATTTATAAGTTCATAAACCTCTGCACAGTTTTAGTTATTTATGTAATATGTAGTATTTAGATTAGCAGGCCATTTGTACTTGTTTATTAAGCCCTGCACGTTTCTGTTATGGGTCAAAAGCCTAAAAAATAGACCCATATAGTTAGTTATGTCAGTTACTTTTGGTTATTGGCAGTTATGCTTGAAGGGTCATGTCTGTTGACAAGATTGAACCAACACAACCCTTTATTCATACCTGTTCATAACCTATATATAGTTAGCATGTAAGACAATTCGAAATATCATTCATCTAATAAAGTACTTATTATAATTTTGTCTCTCATTCCTATTTTCTGCATATCTCTTGTTAAACTTACACCAACATCAAGTGCAGTCATTGCATATGGCTTACCCAAACACCCCATCAAATACCAGTTGGTCTAAATGGCCAAACTTGAAATCAAGAAGCATGTTGCATTCCAAAATGTGGCATCAAAGCAAAATTCCTGGGAGACCTTTCACAAAAAGGATGCAACAGGCTTTCATTGAAAGAGAGTTAAAAAGAGAAAGAAAAGCAAGGTTGGGAAGATGCATAAAGCAAATTACCAATGATTGTAAGGAGATGTTAAAGAGAAAGATGGAAGAAATAGAAACCTACAACTCTGCCATCAATCAACCAAAGTCACTGTAACACCCCCATTTTCACAGTTCGTAGCGGATTTAGGGTTGGGGTATTACTTCATGTAATCACAGTTACAGTAATAGAAAACGACTCAAAAAGAGATGTTTTTATAAATATGTTATCATTCATTAAAAATATCAGAGTTTTCATTAAGAAGAGGTCCCTTAAATCTAAGTGTGTAATAGTATTTGAATGATAACAGGGTTGAAAGTCCTCCGAGTTCAGTGCCGCTCCATGCCATAGATCCGTATCAGCCATATACCTAGGATACATGCTTAAAAAGTCAACACTAGGTGTTGAGTGAGAGTCATAGGCTTAAGTGGTAGTGAATACAAGTTCCACAGGGTTCAGTTGTTACACCCTTCATGGAAAGTGTAGAGTTTGTGATAATTGTAATGCATGTACAATTATCAAGAGTGGGTATGTTGCACTAAGCTCATGAACCACACGTTAACAGTCCAGATCATGGGGCACTGCAGACCCTACCATGATGGGACGGGAAGGATAACATGCCAAAGTTAATCATTCAAAGGGTTCAAATATAATACTTATTGGTACCCTCAGAGAGAGGTAGTACCAACGGGAGTTGTCAAACTCCAATAGATCTATCAATTATATTCGCGTTCACTCGCAAGTGATTAGATTCATGAATTTTTAGTTATGTAGTGGTGGCAAGTAGTTTACTCATGCAACAACCAAAGAAAAAGACTTGTATTTGGTTCAAAGAAAGTAGTAAGCATGTATCTCCCTCACAGGGTTTATAAAACATTTAGAAAGTGTGAGGCTATGAAAACTCACCTAGGCTTAGGGAAATCTGATTGATGTCAAAAGTGACTCGGAGACTAGACTGCCTTACTCGCGTATCCTGGGGTTTGTTATAGGTGTGGGTGTATGTCAAGCTCTAGTTGTTTTGTTTAAGTTTTTTAAGTAATCATTCTTAGGGTTTATAAGTTATAGATATAACATAACACCATTTGGGCCATCATAATTCAGAATTACATACTCCTCACATGAAGCTCCCTAGTATTGCATTATGTTATTAAACATAATACCGTTCGGGCCATCATAATTCAGAAGTAAATAATCCTCACATGAAGCTCCCTAGTATTGTGTCATGTTGTTAAGTATTTAGGTTATAGATATAACAAAACACCGTTCAGGCCATCATAATCCAGAGGTCATGTAGTAAACGTTTAAGGAGCCAGGGCACTTTAAATTCTAAACCCAACAAACTCGTCAAAACGAATACCCAAATGAAACCCCTCACATGAAGCTCCCTACTATTGTGTTATTCTGTTAAGTAAAAGATAGTTTTTAGGTTTTATATAAAAATACTTTCACTTTATGCCCTTATAGTTTATATATTTACAAAATCTACCCTAAACTTATAAACTTATATTATTAACTATCTAAACTTGGCAAAATTAGTCCCTATACTTATATATTTTAGGAAAATGGAATAAATGACCCTTGGACTTATAAGTTTTCAAAATTTAGCATTTATACCCTTAACTTTAAAACATTTGCAAAACTAGTCCTTATAAGTTTATAACTATTTTACTTTTTATCCTACAGTTATATAACTTTGAAAAAAGCGTCTTTATACTTATAACTTCTAAGAAATGTCAAAAATAGTCCCTAGACTTAATATTTTCGGAAAGTTACCATATATACCCCTATGCATGGAAAACTTTGCAAAACTAGTCCTAAATTCCATGCAAATCATATTTTTATGAAACAAAAAGGTTTTCTAGCTTATGGTTAACTAATATTAGCTTAACTAAGTTGCCTAAACTAGCTTATAGCTTATGATAAGGGTTTATAGCATAAAATTAGCATTTAGTCTATAATTAGGATTTTAAAATGATAAGTCCTTAAGGAAAATGATCAAGGCTCTAAGGCATCCTAATACTAACCTAGTACTGTAATAAAGCTATTAAAACAAGTATGTAAGGCTTACTTGACCAGAAAATGGGTGTACGAGAGTTTTAGGGTTTTCTAGGCTAAAAATGGAATTCGACAAGGACTTAAGGCTTAGCTACTCGACTTCTAAAGCTACTAGAACTCTTGTACTACCACTAGGACCAGAGAATGTTAAAGGTTAAGAAGTGAAAATGTGTGAGTTGAAATGAAAGGGTACGAGCCCTTTTATAGGGTCGTTTGGACTTGTTGGCCAAGGAATGAAAGGAGGAGGTGGCGAGGGGGGGGAGATGATTCATGGCAACTATATGTGACTCTTACAAGCTACCATGGTGACTAGGATAGGCTAGAAGGCGGTTTAGGGAGGCCGCGGGTGGTTTTTGGTCAAAGGTGGTGACAAGGTGGTGTTGGAGGTGTGTGCTTGGGTGCTTAGAGGTGCTAAGGTGGTGGGTAAGCTGCTAGGTAGGTTACTAGAGGTGCTTGAGGTGCTTAGGGTACTTAGTTTTAGGATTAGTGTTAGGTTTAGTTATGACCTAATTTTGCTTAGTGAGAGATTAGGGTCTAGCTTAGGGTTTAGTGCCTAGATTAGGGTCCTATGAGTGTTTAGTGACTAGAATTAAGTTCTAAGAAGCTTATACTAAGTGGTGGCATCTTATGGTAAAGATTTGGGAAGGTTTAACCTAGTTTCCGGGAAGTTATGACCTAGTTAAGGTTTTATGCTTAAGAGACTTGTACCTAAGCTCTAAGAGGTTGTACTAGAGTCTAAGGGTGCTAACACTACGCCAAAAATGACCTTTCGTCACACATGGTCGTTTTTGAACGGTCACACTGTGACATTTTTACGTGACTAAAGGTATCAGCGTTAAATAAACAGCCACACTTGATCCGATTTGTGTGACCATTTCGTAAACTATTTGTCACGCATTTATGTATATATGTGACTAGAGGGTAACTGGTAAATATTTTTCCATCATTTAGTCACGTTTAATTTGGGACGTGTGACCGATGCAAATCAGCTCGAAACATTAGTCACGCTATAGATATACATATGTGACAAATATATGTCACACAATTGAACAATGTGACCAAAGAAGATATATGGTCACATGAAGTACTTGTGTATGTGGCTAAATTATATAGTCAAGTTTGTCACACATTATATAAACGTGACTGCTATTCTTTGCTGAAT
>LBNU01005872.1:50659-87959 GCA_014162995.1 Artemisia annua | reverse complement strand
GGAAGGATTATTGGTAAAGGAACAATCAAGACTGGGAAGATTGATTTTGAAAATGTTCGTTATGTTCCAGAACTCAAGTTCAATCTCCTATCAGTTTCTCAGATTTGTGACAAAAAGTATCCAGTCTTGTCTCTTTTTCCAGGCCTGTTCGGACATACGGTTCCCCCGGGAGATCAAGTTGATGAGCCGTGTGATGGGAAACCTTCCCGCACGGTTCGGAGAGCACTGAATTAGAATGAGAGGTTCACCACCACATCATTGCATGCAAGGGGAGCTCGCTCGATTCGCAGATTGGTCCGACTCGTAATTCACTTCTGACCCCGTGTTCGATAGCCCGACCGTAGTGATGTTAATTGTGGTTACATCCATAAGTAGCTTGGTCCATCTTTATTCCATTTCATATATGTCTGAGGATCCGCATAGCCCTCGATTTATGTGTTATTTATCCACTTGAAAATGAATGTCTGATTCTATCCCCAGAATTTAAGCTTGATGATGATAAATTGGTGATTCTGAGAGCACCAAGGAACAAAGATGTATACAGCATTGATATGAAGAATATTCTATCTACAGAGAATGCTACATGTTTGGTAGCAAAGGCATCTATGGAAGAAGCACATCTTAGATGATTTTGGTAAGGTTTTCATTTTTTATTCAAAAAAGTTGAAATCGCTATATATATAATAATATATATAATATATTTATAATATAATAATATATATTATATATGAATAATATATATACAGTATATATAATATTTTAAAAATAATATATATAAGATATTATATATATAATATATATATAATAAATTATATAAATAATATATATATAATAATAAGTATATAGGTGGGTTCTATAAAGAAACCATCTTTGGTAGAAGTTACAAATTAACCTCTCCTTACTCCTCCTTTTTTTCACAACCAAAACTACAGGGACCTATTGTATTTTTCTTCATTCTTAAGGGAGGTTGGATTTCGCACCTACCCACCCCCCCCCCCCATCGAAATTTCCTACACTTTTTAATGTTTAAAAATTTTTTATATAACCAATTTTATTCGTCAAATATTTATCAAATATATAGCCAATTCGTTAATAAAAAAGAATACCGTTGCGAAAAGCTCTAAATTACGAACAAAACGAGCCAAGATATGCTCTAATTTTTTATTCGTCAAAAGCATATCAATATTGGGCTCGTTTTGTTTGTAATCCAGAGCTCTTCGTAACGGTATACTTTTTATTAATGAATTTGCTAGATATTTGACGAATAAAGTTTGTTATATAAAAAAGTTGTAAATATCAAAAAGTTTAAGGGTGAATTTTGTAATTTTCTATAATTTACTCTTTTCCTCGTACATAAAGCAGCGAAATGTTAAAGACCAGTGGGGCCAAAAAAGGAAAGATAAACATTTCGCAACTTTTAGGCAGCGAAATGCATGTTTATATATATTTTTTTGTTTACGATGAATCAGATTTTGACACGTGTAAGGATTCTTTTCGCTGCCAAAAAGCAGCGAAATAGGTGGCCTTTTAGAGATGCCAAAAAAAGTGACCCTCTGTGGGACAAGGTCTTTTGACAGTAGCCTCATACGTAATTTTCGCTTTTAAAATCCGAGGATACAAAACAAACATATTTTTTTACTTTGAGTCCAATCTTGTCATCCCAAAACTTATACCAAACGCCACCTAAATAATGTAATGGTAACGCTTGAAAGTTCTAATATATCCTAGGTACGCGTGGTGACCTTACACGTGTCTTAGGCCATGTGTGAAAGGAGCCAAATGGGATCGGTTTGGTGATGCATACCACCAAACCTTTTTTTGTGTGTGCAGTGTGTATGTGTGACAAGGTATATTGTGAGGTATATTTGTATATCACGTATGATGTGTATATGTGTTTGGTTTTTAGTCACAATTATAGTTGTTTGTTGATTAGTTTGATGCAAGGTTTTTAAGATCGAGATCCTACCTAGGATCTTTCATCTTTGCAAGATCGTGATCGTAAGATCGGATTGGGATCCTAAGATCCTACTATAATGTCATTTTCTAATGATCTTTGTAATATTATTCAAATCTACAAATTATTATATATTATAAACATGAAATTATACGAATATTTCATGAAAATGTTGTCATACATTATGAATATGGAATGTTTAAGAAGAATCACATGTTGTTTTCTAAGTTATATAAAAACATAAACCATAAATTTGTAGTTTTTTAGTTTGCGATTCAATAAAAGTAAGATCGGATCAGAGTAGATCTTAAGATTCTATGGTCAAAATCGGGATCCTATAAGATCTTAAGGAGCTTCTCATAGAAATAAAAAAACTTCTCGCCCACTTCCTACAATCCGGCCTGAACCTTTGGGTAGAATTCACGGTAGAGTGCTGCATTTCTAAGTCTAAATAGGGAGTTATAAATTCCCCATCTCATTGGGGGCGGAAAACGAATCGACATCTCGATGTGATACAACTTTTTCTATTTTAGTTGGGAAAGAACGGCGAAGTCCATCGAACCGTCCAATGAAGATTCATGCCATGTCGGATGAGCAAGATATGCGGAAGATGGGGGGGCTTGCCTCCTCATTCCCTTTTACCTATGCCATGATGCTCATGGGCAGCTTATCTCTAATTGGATTTCCTTTTCCAACTGGATTTTATTCCAAAGATGTGATCTTAGAGCTCGCTTACACTAAGTATACCATCAGTGGGAACTTTGCTTTCTGGTTGGGAAGTGTCTCTGTCCTTTTCACTTCTTATTACTCTTTTCGTTCACTTTTTCTAACATTTCTAGGACCAACTAATTCATTCGGGCGAGACATCTTACGAGGTCATGATGCGCCCATTCCTATGGCCATTCCTTTAATACTTCTGGCTCTCGGGAGTCTCTTTGTAGGATACTTGGCCAAAGTGTGACCTGTTAGCCCATAAGTAAGTACTGTGACGAAGCGGCTGTTGCTCACCCGACACGATTGTACGAGGTCACAATTCACCCAACACGATCATCCGGGGTGAACAAGAATTGGGGATCGGATGCGGGCGAAATTCCCGCCAATGGCTGAGATGTTCAGTCGACTCCCTCCCCCTTTGTGGGGTCCGGACCCCTACGAGTGAGCAGAAAAGGGAGGAGGAAAGAGGCCCTGGCGAACCGTCATAATTAGTGAACAAGTGTAAGCTTCGCTGCCCGACAGTATGGAGTACTGACCACACCGAGGGACAGGCCCTGAAGCGAAGGACGGGAACGAGCGGAATCAATGTGTTCCAATTTCTGGCCTTGCACCGACCATCCAATGGACCATGGACTAAACGGCCACTGCCTGAAAGGACTATGTCCATGGGACCGCCGCCCCCCCACAAGGTACATCTCGCGCCTATGGGCCGCTATAACTATCCAAGAATACACTCGAAACTGGAAGGATAAAAAAACCCACCCGGTGGACTGCCGAGCTACAAGTCCTACGAGACAGGAGCGGGATTCTCTAAAAAGCCAAGGTCGTGGGTGGCCAAGAGGGCCTACTTGGAGACTTGGGATCTCAGCAGGAAATGCGAAGGTTGCTTAAAGCCGGCCGGCCGATAGGCGAAAGAGAAGAAACTAGTTCTGATCTGAGTAGGCTCATAACATAATAGGGAATACCCTAACCCTGGGAACCGGGGCCTGGCTATCCTTCGTTTGCGGTCGACGTTCCGGCAAAGTGTGTCCGTCGACAGCTGAATGTTTCGATCTGGTTCGATTCATGGTCTCATCTTATAATACCTAAGGAGCTAATGAAAGTCTTTTAGTCAAATTAAACTGTCTCAATTCCCCGGCAATCGCACCAAAAAATCTACTTCCNTGTATGTATATATATATATACATATAACAAGTCTTAAATTACATTTTCCATGTAAATATAACACGTTATATTTTAGGAAGAAAAATTATGAGGATGTAGTTTTTTCGAATGTGAAATGATATTTGTTTTTAATTTTGTGACTAAAAGTTCTCCTAACTACGTGATTATTACAGTTGGAGATATAGATAGAAGATACGATATATATATATATATATATATATATATATATATATATATATATATATATATATATATATATATATATATATATATAATAAACAAAGGTTTTTTTGAAATTTGTACATGTCATTAAATCCATGTGGACAACTTTGCCACCTCACTAATGCCAAGTCACTAAAGCCACGTGGCACATTAAAATTGCAATTATGCCAGTTATGATAATTATTTATGTGATTGACAAAAATATAGAAACTCAATTATAAACTTTGATTTCAATTTCTTTCCAATTTTGTATGTATAGTCTTCGGTTTAAAATAAAATGTGCACTTGCCATCTATCCGCTTTTGTAATTAAATCTCACTCTTTTTAGCTTAATGGTAAGTTCAAGTCTTTGATTTACATCTTTTTTGTGTTCATAGTATGTGTCTTTATTCTCATGTTTTTTCGGTTCATGTTTTTATGGGTGTTATTACTAAACTACATCCTCTTATCTGTTCTTTTTCGCAAGATGCGCTGATTTATTTTATTTTATTTTTGCGATAATGGAGCATGCATCCACATCTTTTTTATCCGAATCGTTGCAGTTGATATTCGATCCCGAAGAGAAGGAAGAGATCTTCAGAAAGTGGGTTTTGAGTATAGTTCATCTCAATCTCTATTACATAATTTTTCATTATTATTTGTGTTTCTTTTTTCAAAATCGCATAGAAGAAACGTCTATCATGTGCTTATCTTAAGTTTCCTATTGGTTTTCTTTTATATGGTTTATGCTATTTGGTTAAAGTTCAAGTATAGTTTTCAAATATTGTTGGTGTTATCCCTATTAGTGATGTGATCGACAAAAACAATCGATTAGTCATGATGATCGCGAATGATTATTCGAAGCTTATCAGGTTTTTCTCATTGATTATGTAAAGGTTGATTTTATCATATCACTTGTTCAATTCGTTGTCTTTCTTTGCATTGTTGGCATGATTCTCGCCACATGAGGACCTCTTTGTGTAATGCTCCAACTCTCCAAGAGACACAAATTACCATGTTTAAATCATTTTAATTAGTAACTTTAAACCAAAGTAGCTAACGTGGCCGGTGAACCCATGTGACACCTTAACCCATCTCATTCTTTGTAACTATCTTTGGTGATCACCAGAAGTTTTGATAATTGGAATTGCTTATTTGAATAATTAGGCTCTTTTGTGCACATTAAAAAGCTTTTAAATTCATCAATGAATTATGCATGCCATAGGTTAATAAATTATGCATACCATAGGTTAATTTAACATTGCAACTTAATACTTATATCATTGTATGTTAAAATGTTTGATGTCTTACTCAGACGTGTTTGGTTATAGCTGTGCTTTTGTTTAGAATGTTATATCGTGTTGTTTAGCCCCAGTAGGTTACAAAACCACATCAAGATATATATTTTTTAAAACTAAAACTACAACCTTTATGATATCATGCAGGTGTTGTAGTTTTTCTTCACATAGCTTCGTTGGTTTAGTTTTATTCTGAAGATCACCATCCTCACCGACGGGTTCGCTTCCAATTGGATAGTTTTTTCTGTTCGTAATTTTTTAGTGTAAATAGTATGTCTAATTACAATAGCGCGTCATTTCAAGATTTAATCAAAAACACATTGCAATTGTAACCTTTTATATCAGATTATTGTTTTCGTTATTGGATTTTTATATGTAAGATTTATTTTTGTTTGATGTTTTTTGATCTTTCTCCTTGCTCCGTTCTGGCGGGGTTAGTTATTCTTTTATTGTTGTTGAACTGTATACCATATAAATTAGAGTGCAAGTTATGCTTATTGTTTCAGAATTAATATTTTTTCCTTTGACTATTTGAACTATTTTTCAAAGCTTTTATATGCCACCGTGATTTATCACGGGTCTATAGGCTAGTATATATATATACATATATATATATATATTTTATATATATATATATATATATATATATATATATATATATATACACACACACACACACACACNTCTGCGGGACAAGGTCTTTTGAGATAACCGATGGGTCTTTTGTTTACAAACATATTTTTTTACTTTGAGTCCAATCTTGTCATCCGAAAACCTATACCAAACGCCACCTAAATAATGTAATGGTAACGCTTGAAAGTTCTTATATATCCTAGGTACGCGTGGTGACCTTACACGTGTCTTAGGCCATGTGTGAAAGGAGCCAAATGGGATCGGTTTGGTGATGCATACCACCAAACCTTTTATTGTGTGTGCAGTGTGTATGTGTGACAGGGTACATTGTGAGGTATATTTGTATATCACGTATGATGTGTATATGTGTTTGGTTTTTAGTCACAATTATAGTTGTTTGTTGATTAGTTTGATGCAAGGTTTTTAAGATCGAGATCCTACCTAGGATCTTTCATCTTTGCAAGATCGTGATCGTAAGATCGGATTGGGATCCTAAGATCCTACTATAATGTCATTTTCTAATGATCTTTGTAATATTATTCAAATCTACAAATTATTATATATTATAAACATGAAATTATACGAATATTTCATGAAAATGTTGTCATACATTATGAATATGGAATGTTTAAGAAGAATCACATGTTGTTTTCTAAGTTATATAAAAACATAAACCATAAATTTGTAGTTTTTTAGTTTGCGATTCAATAAAAGTAAGATCGGATCGGAGTAGATCTTAAGATTCTATGGTCAAAATCGGGATCCTATAAGATCTTAAGGAGCTTCTCATAGAAATAAAAAAAAACTTCTCGCCCACTTCCTACAATCCGGCCTGAACCTTTGGGTAGAATTCACGGTAGAGTGCTGCATTTCTAAGTCTAAATAGGGAGTTATAAATTCCCCATCTCATTGGGGGCGGAAAACGAATCGACATCTCGATGTGATACAACTTTTTCTATTTTAGTTGGGAAAGAACGGCGAAGTCCATCCGAACCGTCCAATGAAGATTCATGCCATGTCGGATGAGCAAGATATGCGGAAGATGGGGGGGCTTGCCTCCTCATTCCCTTTTACCTATGCCATGATGCTCATGGGCAGCTTATCTCTAATTGGATTTCTTTCGCCTATAGGTAGCCGGAAAAAAGGAACTTGGTAATGTTCTTCTCCCCTCGTGGTCTCTATCTTATAGAGCCTTCGGCCCATGAAATAGAGGACTAGGGCCCTACTAGCCTCATCGGCCGATGTCTGCCGTCTCGCGATTCTGGATCCTATCTCCTTCTTTTGTTCTGGTTCTCGTGCGTGTAGGAGGTCTTTTTTTTGCCATTTCTATTTTTGTTAAGATCCTACGTAGGATCCAGATCGTTTTTGCTTTGTAGAATCGTAAAATCGTAAGATCCTAAGATTAGGATCGTGGTCTTAACAACTATGGTTTGATGAAGGGAGTGGATACTTAGGTAGCGATGGTGAATACGATGACAATTAACGAGGGTTGAAAAATATGACTCTTTGTCATTTTTTCTTGTATTAATCCTATTGCAATGAAGGAGTCAATTTTGAGATTTTATCATTTTAACCGATATAATCGAGGGGATTCTATTAGAACCAATATTGGTATCTTCTTAGATGCTATTATGTCATACTCCGTATGACAATGTGACATGTACTTGTTTTTTACAATCTAAATATTAACTTCTAAAACATTTTTTATGTGTCATATAATCATGATAGTAGGAAGATAAGCAGAGAAAGAAATATTATTTTTTATTTTGATATGTTAACTGATATAGTCGAGGAGTTTATTTGAACCATTTTGGCACCTTCTTAGATGATATTTTGTCATGTGACAATGTCACATGTACTTGTTTTTTACAATCTAAAAATAACCTCTTAACATTTTCCATGTGTCATATACGAAAAGGATGGTTTGCAACATGTGACTTGAACATTGTATTATAAAATGCAGACATCCCCTTAGAACACATACATCAACTCTTAACATGGAACAAATTTCACACAGGTTTGTACAAGTGAACGGGCTAAAACTTCATGTAGCTGAAATCGGGCTAGAGTCCTCGCCTGCAGTCATTTTCCTACATGGGTTCCCCGAGATATGGTACACTTGGCGACACCAAATGATCACAGTTTCAAATGCTGGTTTCAGAGTCATTGCACCTGATTTTAGAGGCTACGGATTGTCTGAGTCACCAGCAGAGCCTGAGAAGGCTTCGTTTGCTGATCTTATCAGTGATACTGCTTCTATCCTTGATGCTCTTGCCATTTCTAAAGTATGTTATGTCGTAAATAAAATTTTATGTTAATAATTCTAAGACTTGAAATGTACTAAGTTACTTTGTTTCGGATATATATTCTTAGGTATTTGTGATTGGTAAAGATTTTGGAGCAATAATTGCGTACCCATTAGCTCTTCTTCACCCAGAGAAAGTAGCTGGAATCATAACACTCGGCTTGCCATTTATGCCTCCAGGTGCCTTTAAGCATCAGTTCGTCCTCCCCGAGGGTGCTTACCCTCTAAGATGGGCGGTAAGATCGAGTTTGAGCCAATTAAACGCAGTTTATCAAATCATATATAAGAGTTAAAATTTGAATTTATAACAGTTTGTATTGTGCTGAGTTTATTTATGTCATCAGGAACCTGGAAGAGCTGAAGCTGATTTTGGTCGGTTTGATACTAAAACTGTGGTGAAAAACATCTATATTCTGTTTTCTCAAAGTGAAATGGCGATAGCAAGTGAGAATGAGGAGATAATGGATCTAGTTAAACCATCTACCCCTTTACCTTCTTGGTTCACTGAGAAGGATCTTGCTGAATATGCGGCTTTGTACGAAAAGTCTGGATTCCGATTTGCACTCCAAGTTCCCTACAGGTATTTAGTTAGCTACTGAACTTGTGTGTGACTTTAATGTTGATAACGAGAATATAGATAAGTTAAGTGTAATTGCTGTAGGTCACTGGGCATGGCTGGATCAGAGGTACAAGATCCGAAAGTGGAAGCTAAAACATTGCTGATCATTGGTGAGAAAGATTACGTGCTGAAAATTCCTGGAATGGATGAATATGTAAGGAGTGGAGAGGTGAAGAAGTATGTTCCGAATCAGGAAACAATATATGTGCCAGATGGATCTCATTTTGTCCACGAGCAATTTCCTGACCAAATTAATCAGCTGATCCTCACTTATCTCCATAACAACAAGCATCTCGCAGCAGTTTGAAATATGACCAAAAGCCTCGTGATGGACAGTACTGTCCAAGTGTGATGTACGAGTAATATGTATGCTTATTAATCCATTGTCACATTTCAAATAAAATTTCGGCTTTATAATCTCATGTTTCATATAATCATATTCTCGTTATATATTACAACTTAGACAATAAGAATGATTATCGTCTGATACATGCAACAAAATTTTATACATCATATGCAAAAAACGTTTACATCGCATAACTTATGTATATAAAAAGATATCAAGAAAAGGTTGTATATGGCTATCTCTTCTGGAAATTGAAGGATCTAATGCAATACGCAAATATGAAGGCGAAAAATAGAACCAATCCAACATGTACTCCAGCAACGGCACCAAGGAAACTATGCTTGTAACCATAATATCGGTCCAAGTAACGTTTAACGGACTCACCAGTCGTGAGGAGGTCGTCCAAGTCCCCAAATTGTGATGCAACCATGCCGTAGATGGTCCAGGCTAATGGATTGCCCCAGTAGTACCATCTCCACCAGACCGGGATCCGCTGTAACAAAAAAAGTAGCCGCATTATATTACAGTATAAGTCTTGTTTACATGAAATAATAGATGATTTTGTTTGGGTTAAAACTAATCGAAGTTTTAAGAAAATTTCTTTACAAGGTCTTACGCATTAAAAATACTCGATGATTTTCGACCTCTTTTGAGTCTTTCAACCTGTTTGACCTATTTTTAGCTATTTTAGATTTTACTCGTTTAAGTCTTTCAAAACAAAGCAAACCCAAAACGACTGGTTCTAAAGAGTAGAAAATGTCACTAGTAATGATAATGGACAAAAGAAAACAATGTGTTGATGAACTTACGGGTCGTGGAATGATGAATCCAGAAAAGAGATTAAAAAGTCCATAAAATAAGGCAGCAATAATGGCAGCAATGTTGGCGTTGGGGGTAATAGCAACGGTCATCATACCGTAAAATGTCATGTAGAGTAAGCAACTGAACTGGAAGAAACAGTACCAAAAGAACTTGGCTGCTGTCCACTCAAACCCAATCATTGCGTACACAATAATACTGTATACTCCGGTTTGTGCTAGAATGTATGGGATCTCGACAAGAACCTGAGCTAAGGCATATGGCAGAGCCGAATACATTCCTGCAGCTCGTTCTCTATAAAAGACAGTACGTTCAACATCAACAACGGGCTGCACTGAAGACGCGTTTTGGACTCCAAGAAACAGTACTGCTGCGTACATCGATCCCATAGCATTGGTCAAATCTCGTTGAGTTGACCTATATTAACATTAACATTACTACCAAAAAAAGAAAATGAACATGATAGTTTTATGGTTTCTTGAATGCTTACTTTTTACCACCAAGATCCCAAAACATAGTACCAAACATGACCGCTATAAAGGTGGTAAAAGCAAAACGAACAGCTGTATAAGGTGGATTTCGCCAGTATGACCAACGTTGTTTCCATAGACAAGCTATGCATTGAACAATGAAAGGTTGTGAGTATTGTGTTGGGAAATAGAGGTCTTTTGTATCGGGACGTGGTACACTTAATTCAGCGATAAGTGCTTTGTTTCTCCTGCAAATTAAAATTAGTAAACGTTAACTTTATCTTAGGTTTTATTATAAATTTGTAATGCTAGTTACAGATTTGAGTTGACTACTTGCCTGTAAAGATCTGAGTTATGGTAGATTTGGGTGAAATCGACCCCTAAAGCTAGTTCTTGAGAGGAAGTGCTGACTTCTAACATCCATGTTGCCGGGTTGTATCCGTCATTGATCTTACTTACCCCGTCAATATCCTAATTCACGAATCAATCAACGAGTTAATGCAAATGATGATTTTATTAAGTAGTAACTATTGTGACTACAAGTAGCGATAATAAGATAATCCATTGCAAACAGCAAATCCTCGTTACCTCGAAATACTTGATCAACTCACAAGAATGACGACCGACGGGTCCAACATACAACTCTTGCCCTCCACGTTTCATCAAGAACAACTGCAAACCGGACGTTCCAAAATTCAGTAACTAACAAATAATCAGAAAGTAATCGTATGTAATAGTGAAACTACCTTCATACCTCATCAAAAGCTTCAAAGATATCGATACTAGGTTGGTGAATGGTACACACAACTGTACGTCCTGTGTCCACCGTGTTCCTAATGGTTCTCATCACAATGGCAGCAGCCCGAGCATCTAACCCTGAGGTTGGCTCGTCCATAAAGATTATAGAAGGATTGGCTACTAGCTCCACTGCTATGGTTAACCTCTTTCGTTGTTCGGTTGAGAGCCCATTGACACCTGGTAACCCGACTAGTGCATTCCTTAACGGGGTCAGTTCCACAAGGTCCATAACCTCAGCAACGAAACTCTACAAAACAAAATTAAATCTCGTCATTTCTAATATTAAACTATAAACTGACTGAAAATACTTTTTGTTACAGAGGTTTTGCTCCAAAATATGTACTCTCACAAACCTTTCTTGTTTTTTCGTCAACGTCTGTAGCCAGCCTTAACCAGGCTGAGTAAAGCAATGACTCGTAAACAGTAACATGAGGAGAGTGGATGTCGTTTTGTTCACAATACCCTGAAATCCGGGCAAAGGTTTCTTGTACTTTTGGATATCCAGAAATCCTAATGTCTCCTTCTATATAGCCACCGGTTTTTCTACCCGCGAGCACATCCATCAAGGTAGTTTTTCCAGCACCACTCACACCCATAAGCGCCGTAAGAACACCAGGTCGAAAAGCTCCACTGACACCCTTAAGTAACAATAATCTATTTTCATTCACTCCTTGCTCTCTCATTTCCTACAACATTTATCATAACATCAACATGACTATAATTAAAAAATAGTGTAAGAAATTACGGGTCAAAAGAGATCAAGTCCGCTTAAGTACACCTGCCAAATATTTTTCGTATTCTTTGAATCATAATCAAGTTACCTGTGGCATATCGACTGAGTATTTGACGTCATTGAAGGTAATCGAATGTGGTTCAAACGGAAGAATCATCCCTTTTTTCTTGTTCTGACTACCCTCATCGGCAATTGTAGTGGATTTCATCTCAATGGCTCCTGCATCACTGTCGTCCTCTGATGCTACATTAGCTTGTGTTTTCCCGAAAGCTGTAGAGCTCACATTTTGTTAAAAAATGACTACTTTAACCAATGATCGAAAGCTAAATATGGCAAGTTTGGGTTATGTTTTGTCTCAAGCGCGTTAAACAGTCAAAACAAAGAAACTAAACAACCAAAAGATTGAGATACTTACGGTCGAGTAAAGCGAGAGACAAAGCAAAACACAAGTTGAAGAGTAGAGTAAATCCAACTAAAGCTGCAACTGCAATCCAATACCAATATTTTTCAGCAAAGAACCCTCCAGAAGTAATGATCGTTTTCCCAAGTGTGCTATCATTCCAAGGCTATAAAACAAAAATCATTTAAGAATAAGTTTCACCATGCTTACATGTATCTAGATATAGTGCGTGTTTGGATGTGCATCTGTTCCAAAAACTAAACTTTCAGATACTTACCTTTTGCCATCGATGCCCAAGAAACTCGTTCACAACAATTCCGTTCATTGCGTACATCATAGGAGATGACCAATAGCCCCACAACCACCACTTCTTTACGTCATCTAAGAAAATGAAAACCAATTTATTAGTTTACAATAACAAGTAAAAAAAAGTTTATGTTTTTATGCATTTTTTTAAGTAAGTATTACCTCGAACAAGGACAAAGCCACCCAAAGCAAAGACCAACAAAAGTGCAAATGAACCAAATGTGTTTGCAACAATCATGTTTCGACCCAATGCTCCAATAAACCGAAACAATCCAGAAGACATCTGGTTAACAAGCAAGAGCAGAAGGTATTCCCTAAAGAATCTGCAGTACAAGAAAGATTCCATAAATAAACAATTACGTAGAAGAAAGTGTCCATTTTGACCCGTTAAGATGATCTTTAGAAATTAAGTACCTTTCAATGTTAGGGTCAAGTCCCACTACGTAATATGTCAAAATTGTCCATACACCTGCTTCAAGAAACGAAATAGGAATCTTGATGACCCACGACGGTAGAGCATACGCCCACGAGGGGTAAAACAAGAAATCCCTTTGCTTGTAGTATACAGGAAGCTTTGCAATTGTCATTGATATTTCAGCCATCCCATTAAACATAATCATAACCACACCGAAGAAAAGAGCACCCACATATATCCCACCATCTTCTGGTGTACGTCTATGCATCTCAGTTCGGAAGAACACAGTCATAGAGATAAATGACATCAAAGTTAGCTGAAACCGAACAAAATATCATACTACTTATTAGGAAGTTGTGCAAAATACATCGAAGTAACCAGCTTTGGTCCAATTTCTATAACTAGTAACCAAATTTTCTTTCGTAAAAACCTTCAAACATGCAAAAACTCGATTGAGCAAAAAGTCTCACCTGGAATAATTTGAAGATATAAACAAACGAGTTTCTTTTCATGAGCAATATTTCTCTATCGGTACACGCCTTCAAGAGTTCCTTTTTATTTAAACCATATGTTTCAGTTGTTAAAGCAGCAGGGTGGCTTTTAGTTTTATCATAAGGGGTCCCTAAATCATCTCCAAGTCTCCTTCCGACATGAAACGATTGGTACGCATCAGCAAATTCTTTAGCAGTCACAAATCTGTATGGTTGGTCTCTTCTCATCCAATATTGTTCTTGATCTTTCTTTGATGTCACCTATAACAAAATGGTCAAATAAGTATTTACAAAATCGACCCAGACCGCACTTAAAAATGGCGTGTTTCAGCCCGAACCTGTTTTAAATTTAATGGAAATCGTGTGAACTTACTTCTTGCAAGAAGTCAGCAACTCCTTTCCTCTCGGGACATTTAAATCCCATAGATTCAAAAAACTCGAGCACATACTCACGTGGGCCTTGATACACTATCTTCCCGTCAGTTAAAAGAATAATGTCATCAAACAAATCATATGTCTCGGGTGCCGGCTGTAGTAGAGAAATAACAGCAGTTCCTTCAAGAATATGAAGAAACTGTTTGAGTGATTTCACAATTTGGAAAGTTGTAGAACTATCCAAACCCGTTGATATCTCGTCCATAAGAAGAACCTTCGACGGTCCAACTATCATTTCACCCGTTGTAACACGCTTCTTTTGACCACCAGATATACCCCTTATCATTTGATCACCAACCATAGTATCAGCGCAAATATCTAACCCCAATAACTGTTGCACAAAAATAAAAATAAATGCTTAATGCAAGATCTTTAACTAGTTTTCTTTTCGATTTTAATTAAAGAATATAAAATGGATAATTATATATATAACCGTTTGTGGTATCATACCTTGAGAGTATAATCTGTTACCACACTAGCTTCTTGTCCCTCTGTCGCTGCAGCCTAAAATAATAAAAACAAGAATAAAGTTACAATTATGTTTAAATAACATATTCAAAGGAGACAGATAACCGTTAGGTTTGGGTTATGTTTTATCTCTAACAGATCGGAACTCGGAAGTCACTTAAGTATATATGTAATGCGTTAAATATCCGAGATGATTATATTCATAAAAAAGCAAAATATCATTGAAATAACATGCATTTTGTAATTATATAGACACAAATAGTTCTTAAGGTTATTTTAAACTTTTGGACTAATTGTGTTTTGGGTCAACTCAACCCATACTAAAAATGACACTTTTGACCAATTACCTGATGGAAGAATGGCAATGGGGCATCTCCATCCCCAAACCCGATTACAAAAGTCATCCTCAAACCTTCCCCAATCCCCATTGAGATTTTATTGGGGCGACCTATTGGGGCGAGATGCTCCCCCAAACCCGTCCCATTTCCCATTAGGGTCTTATCGGATTGTCTTTTTTGAGCGTGATCTTCTATCATACTCGTCTTGTTCCCCGTTTATTCTTATTTTTACACTATTAACAATATGATTTTATAGAATAACTTGAAGAATCTAGAACCCATTAATGATAAATTAAGCATTGGGATAATTCACAACTTTTTTAACATATTATGACACAAAACAAGACTCTATCATCAGAATTTGAAATATTACAAAGATAAAAACTAACAAAATTAAAGAATTATATTTTTAGTACGTAAATACTAACACAATATTTTATTTATATACATATATGTATATATGTATAAATATATTTCGGGACGGGACGGAGCGGGGATGGTGTGCCCCGTCCCCGCCCCAAACCCGATAAGAATCCCCGTTAAGGTCCCGATAAGCACGCCCCACCCGGCTCCAAAAAGTTCGGGTTTCCCCGTTGGGTTCGGGGTTTTTTCCATCCCTAGATGGGCCTGTATTAGCACCTCTAAACTAGATTTATTTAATCTTTGATCTTGCTGCCCATTACCTTCATGTAGATATCGATATCCGGATCAGGCTTAATGTTGGCATCTTTTTCCCTTCTCGATAACTCTGCCAACATCTCTGAAAATCATACAAAAAACTGTTACCAACACTCTTGTCAAAAACAATTTCTATTTTCACACATTGTAACACTAGGGTGGCAACTGCGACCGATTTACAATGAACGCATATCATGACAAAAAAAATGTTAATGGGTCAACCCAAACCAGCCTCTTCGGAACGTATTAAAAATGACCCAAATTAACCCGAACCCATTTTGACATATTGCATTGCCCACCCATTTTGCCAACTGTACGTAACTCCATTAATGATAGAACTCACCATAACGTGATCCAACCCCTTGGCATCGAGCAGAAAAAGCTAAGGTTTCTCGGACTGTCATTTCTCCAATATGGACATCGTTTTGACTGATATAGGCAGATGTTCTTTCCGGAACAAACTCATGCAATTCATGCCCGTTATATGTCACCTTCCCTGAGCTCTACAATTACAAATTGTAAATAAACGATTAAATACTTGCCGTTAAACACAATTTAAGTAAAACAAACAGTGATTAGGATAACTGGTTTACCTCAAGCTCCTTAGCAAGCTTCCCGGCCAAAGCTAACAACAATGTTGTCTTACCAGAACTTGGGGGACCCAATAGTAATGTCATCCTACACATTGCATGTACGTTTTAGTACAAAATCAAATCATTTTATCAATACTCATTTACTTCTGAATGGATCAGCTTGTGTTGTGTTATTATCTCAAACGGGTCATATATAAAAGATAGCTAGAAGGAAATGAGACAAGTACGCTGAAACTAGTCCAAACAATATTTTTAATGCATACAACATCTATATCTACAAGAAAATAAAATGGACCAAGAAGTATATTTTGGTCATCACGCCTGTCCTAGACCGAAAAAAATCAAATAAATTTCTTTGCATTTTTCCTTCAATACCTGCTAGGCTTCACAATACCACTAACACCATCAAGGATGGTTATGTGCCGTTTTGTATTTGGAAGGAGATGGAACTTGCTCAAGAACCCCTATAGACAAAATAAATTAACACGTATTATGAACGATTTTATACAAGTCAGAAAACAATGTTGAAATTATGTTTTGAAACATGTATCTTTTGAATTAAAGACCATCCAAAAGTGACAAGTTACAAAGATTTGATATAAACAGGATTCAGATCATATTTTAAAACGTACAACTTTGAACGTAAAAACGGTCTAAAACTCATAAAAATTGTGAAAAGACTACATAAAGGTCAATGAAGATTGTCCGAATAATTTTATTTTTTTATTTATTTTATTTTATTATTATTATTATTATTATTTACGTACGCTTTGAGTAAACAGAACATCCAAAAGTGATAAGTTTGAAAGATTTTATAAAGATCAGAAAGCAATATCCTTTTAACTTTAACATGCATAGTGAATGTTTAAAAGGAAATAAGTTTATAGCTCTTAGATATGTCGGAAATATATAGCTCGAGTTATATTTTGAAACCGGCGCTATAAATGTATAATTCTACAAAAATTATATGTTAGGACTTAGGAAAAGAATTCGATTAAAGTCAAATACAGTAAACAATTTCTGAATTATATGATTTAGAACTACCTCAAAAATATCAATGTGGAAGTTTATGAAACTTGGCAAAGCTCTACTTCCTGTGTTCACATTTGCTTCCACAGTCAAATGCTCAAATCTGACTTCAATTGTTGGCAATTCAATCCCAACCCTGTATAATTACATGGCTTAATGGCTTAAATATT
The DNA here is from genome assembly GCA_014162995.1 of Artemisia annua. Classification (NCBI taxonomy): domain Eukaryota; kingdom Viridiplantae; phylum Streptophyta; class Magnoliopsida; order Asterales; family Asteraceae; genus Artemisia; species Artemisia annua. Next base: position 70,582 of record LBNU01005872.1, on the reverse strand, counting down.
TATATGATACAGAGAGAAATAATATGTGGTTAAACTAAATACTCCGTAGGCAATGACTAAAGAAATTAAGTTTCCATTCCTAACTTTATAGATTGATATACCTTTAAATTACGCATGAATACATTTTTGTGTTTGTTTTATTAAGTAGTTACCTATCTATATCTATATCTATACTACATATAAAGGAAAAATGGTCAATCTTGAAAAGTGGAAAAATTGAAAAGTAAAGTAATGTGAAATCTTGAAAAATCTTATTAAAGGAAATTATGAAATGTAATTAATACTCTTATTAAAACACCCCATTACTTAAAAGTACAATGATTTATTCACATTGTACAACTAATTAAAAACATATCTACCAAATTAAATATAACCAATTAATACAAATCACAAACCGGGTTGACCCGGGACGCTTCAAACTCGACGGGTTGAACCGGTTTAATTTGGCTCGTTTTCGACCCAACCTAGCAAGTTGACCCGGTTTAAATCGACCAATTTTTCGACCGGAACGGTTCAACCGGTTGAACCACCCGGGTCAAACTGGGTTTCAAAACATTATGTTTAATTCCCAAATCTTCAATCTTTTATTATTTTTTATTCATAACCTATAAACTTTTTTTTATGAATAAACTATTTGTCGCTATAAAATCCGGTTGCTATGCACGGGTACTCGTCTAGTCTACTACTATAGATAAAAGGAAAACTCCTCTTAAAACTTGAATACTTAAAATATAAGTAACGTTCAATTACTAATATCCCCTAATTAAAAATGGTAACAACATCCATTATTAAATTAATAGTTGATATATTTTTTAATACTAAATCTTTTATCATTTTTCATTCTAACTCCTAAACTTATTTTGTCGCAATTACTACAAATTGAACCATTAGTTGCATTAAGGGTTACACCATAAGTTTAATTATTTTACCATTATACAACATCTCTATTCGTGGGTATTCGTCTAGTCATGGACGAAACTTAGAAGGGACAGAGGGGGTTGTGGTCCCCCCAAATTTTTTTGACTCTATATACATTTTTATATATTGTTTGTCATTAATTATACAAAAATTTTAGCGTAATGTATATCGGTCCCTCTAACAACGTTCAAGTTCCGTCCCTGCGTCTAGTAGTTAAACAAAAGGGTATATGACCCTCTGACAGCAAAGGCTAACGTGAGAGAGATAAATCGAGTAAAAAAGAGGGATTCATGATTTAAACTCATGACCTCCACTTACACTCTTTGCCTTCAACCAATGGACTACCGTTGCGGAAACAGTAGTTACTTAGTTAATTAATTACAGTAATTGTTAATCCCTTAAGTAAGTGATTACTAATGCAGTTGCCATTAGCATAATGAGTTTCAAAGTGTACATCCAAAAAATATTTTAGTTAAGTGTTTTATCTTAGGGCCTGTTTGTTTAGTTTTTTTGTTAAGTCATGTTTAATTAAAATATCTCTCTAGATATACGTTGTCTGTTTGTAGATGAATAAATCGTTGTTTGTTTTTGTGTGCTGAATAAAGTGTCTAAATTAGAAAAATTACTGTTATACCTTTTTGTTTGAAATAAGGTTAAAAAGTGAGAGGGTAAATATGTAAAATTAGGATAAAATGGATGGAATTAATTTGGAGACCCTCATCTCCCTGGCTTTTTCTAGAATGTCATATGTTAGTTTTAAACACTAAACAAACATCCATATGGTGACTTAATAACTTACCTAATTTTCAATTAATACACTTTAAGTTGTTATCAAACACTATCTTAGACACAGTCACTACTCATTAATATTACGGTATTACCTATCACTAATGTTACTATTTAATGCTTAGTAGTTGGACTAAATAGTAAACAAATCAACACTTAGATAACTATCTTACCTAAATAAGTAAAATAATAGCTATTATCATTATGAATCTTTTATTGTGATTGTTCATACACATGTAAACATCTTAGATTCTTTAGGCTTCTTATACAAAAGCAAAATATTCTTAAATACTTTTCTTGAACATTAAAAGAAAAAGGAATTTGTTAAGTTACTTAACTTTCCTTAAATACTACTGTAATTATTTTGACAGCATTTAGTTCTTTTCATTTGAACATTTTTTCATGTCTTGTAAACAAATCAATATTCTAATATATCTTTTTTCTCTCAAATCTATCAAGTTTTTTGTAATTTTGCTTTTGAGTGGTGTCTTGACTTCTATGATTTTGATAATATAATTTATTTCTTTTTCTTATAAAAGAAAGATAATAAATTCTCAACTTTCTTGACCTAGGAAAATTATACTTCCATATTTCTAGATTCTAGTATTTTTAAAATATTCCACATGAATATCACAAAAAAAAAAGGTTAATATGTTCCGATTATCCGAAAAATGTGAGTATTTGACTATGTTGTATACAACTTAATCGAAGTATGTATTTCTATTACCGTTCCTGACTTTTTCCATATCCACCCGATGTATGTATCTAGTGAAGTTTAAACGTTACTCTTTGTGCATGTAGACATCAGGGTACCTAGTGAGCTTTTAACATGATACTCATCTGAATTTTAAATTTGGAAAAATGAAAATTAAGAATAAATATGCTAACTGATTCATTTCTTATATGTTTTAATTTCTATAGAAATAAAAGTTGAAAATATGAATATTTCTTGAAAAGGTAACGGATGGAATGTAGAATGGTAACATTTATCAACATTATATTAACTAAGCATTTAAAGAATTCAATAGCAATAATAATAATAATAATACCTATCAATTCTGCGCCTGAGCTTCAGTAGAAACTTTTCATTATCTTCATCAGCAACTTTCACAAGTCTATCAAGCAAATGTTGTCTTTGTTCAATTCCAAGACTATCGATATCGACTTCATATGAAGCACCCTTTGATCCATACAACAAACCTTTCCTTAATCTATCAAAAGTTGGCAACTTTTCTAGTGAAGCCCATTTTAATGCCTCTTCATCATTTTCTTCTCGTGACGATTTTGAAAAAGCTTCCATACCCGAGTTTCTCCATATAGAGTTACTCGCAGATCGTAAACTAGATGATCTTCCACTCGTTGCTCGTCTACTCCCTAGCCTTATACTATTTGTAGCTTTGTATATGTCACTCCCATCCATTTTTAAAGCGTCCTCTAAACGAGAGACTTATATGTGGTTTGACGTTTTCTAGCTAGAGAAACTCCAATTAAAACGCGTAAATTTTATTTCTGTGACCAAATAAAATTTACTAAAGGTACCAAAAGTGTTGTGTATGGTGTTTTTTGGGTTGATGGGAATTAAGAGGAGTGTGTTATATATATACAAGGAGACTATATATTTGTGTATGGAAAATAAGGTAATGGTTGAATTTTGAAATGTGAATGAAGCGACTAGCTAAGCTACATATGATTTGAAAATGATACTAGTATTAAACATAACGTGAGTGATTATGTCATCATATTTGTATTAAAAATTAGCTGTTGAACGGCACAAAAGCAAAATTGTCATTCATTTCATGTACAGCTTACGCGAGATCTTCATAGATTCAAAAAGCCTAAAAAATGTTTTCCACCGTTAGATCTTCACAGATTCAATCCCACCGTATAGATTAAAAGATATTCAGATACTTGCTTCTTCCCATTTAACTAAAGGCGTGTTTGGTTCAAGATATGTAAATGATGCTAAGCAAATTTAGGGCCCGTTTGGTTTGAAGGTGGGTTTATGATTAGGATTAAGATTAGGATTTAGATATAAAGTTAAAAATTTGGATTTGGATTTGGGGTTTAAATTAAATGAGGATAGATAAAAATATGTATTTTAAAAGTTTAAAATAAGCTATTTTTGAAATTAAAAAACATTTAAAAGGTTAAAATTAAAAAAACAAGTGGATGAAAATAATAGAGGGCCCACAATTTAGTAGGATCAAATGAAAAGGTGGTCGTCAAGTTGGGATTTGAAGATCCCTATTTTTTTGCTATAAGTCCTTATATTTTCTTTTCAAAAAGAAACCAAACATTAGTATTCATGGTAAAAAGTCATATTTTTTCTTTAAAAGCACTAACCAAACGGGCCCTTGATTGCTTCTCAAGTGGAAGGAAATTAAATTAGCCCACTTTTAGCCTCATTAATGCAATTAAAATTAGTGGACTCACGTTTTTATTATGAACCAAACAAGAATATTTGAGCAATTTTAATTTCAAATTACCTCAATTGCCTTCAATTTACCTCAACCAAACGCCCCCGGGTATTTTTATAAAATTAAGATTATATTTTATTTCACCCTCAAATTTGAAACGCACATAACTTTTAAACGATAAACTTTTATAAAAAACCGATTTCAACATAATTTTTAAAATTTAATTCTCTTTAATTAGGTATGCGTTTTGATTTATGAATCACAACTTTTTTTTTAACTTTTTAAGTGGGGGTTCATTTTTTTGAAATTTTCGGCATTTTCGCCTCTAATTTTGTCTAGCTTAAAGGACAAATTTTGCAAAACTTAAAACATGAAAGTTGTAGCTTTTTGGCCATTCTTTACCCAAAAATTTGAATCACTCAAATCCGATATGATATGAGTGAGATATCGCACGTTAAAGATGACTCTTTAGTCATATTTAGTGCACACAAAGTGTTTGATAAAATTGCTAAATGAGATTTTTCTTATAAAGTACATTTAAATGCACTAATCGGTGTACCACAATACATCTTTTGTTATTTTTGTTATTTTTAGCTTTTTTTTAACCGATAAACAAAGACTAACTGATAAATCGATGAACATTGTGACAATAACTAATGAACATTGTGATTTTTTTTAGACAACCGACGAACATTATGTTTTTTTTTTGTTTTTTTTGAAAACTAATGAACATTATAATTTTTTTTTATTGATGAACATCACTTTTTATCGATAAACAACACTATCTATTGATGAAAGAACGTTAATGATGAATAATATTTTTTATTAATGAACAATTGTAATCGAACTGATGAACATTTAGTTTTTCTTTTCTTAGAAAACTGATGAACCCATTCTCTGATCTATGTCATATTAATCGATTCACCGACATTAGCCTCCGAAGAAATGATCCATAGTAAAGAAGTAGACATGGTACGAATGGGATTGAGAAGGAGCTCTTCCCTTTTTGGGGTGCATTATAGCATAGTCCGTGATATGATTTTTTTTCGAAAACTGCTGAACATTATAAAAAATAACTGATGAACGTTATAAAAAATAATTGATAAACAATATCAAAAATAACTGATAAACATTGTGTTTTTATTAGAAAATTGATTAATTGATAAACAATACTAACTTGAACTGATGAACACTATCAAAAATAACTGATGAACTTGTGGAAAACTATAAGGGGGTTGAATAGTTTTACGTCTTTTTAATTTAATGAAAACATTGTTTAAAAAAAACTTTGATTCTAGCTTTATGTGAGATCAATTACTTGCACAATTATAAACACTTATATCTAAGAAAGTATATAATGACAAAATAAGTAAGTAAGTAAGTAAAGAGATAGAGATAGAAAGATAGCACCGCGAGACAAAGGATTTATAGTGGTTCGGCTACGAATCTCCTCTTCGTCCTACTCCACTCCCCGAGCACCTAACTCGAGAGTTTTCTTCACTATGTCAACAAGCTCCCTTATGGCGGAGAAACCTTACACACCTTTGCTTACACCGTTTAACGACACTAAGCAAAATGTCGAGTCCTAATAATAGCTAGAACCAATCTCACGACTCTTCACAACTTATCACAACTTATGCACACCACAACTACTACACGACTTCTCACAACTTCACTAATCCTACTTCACAACACTACTTGTTCTTCACTACTTCTCTTCACAACTAGCACTACTATATCTCCTAATTATAAACACACTACACATTTACAAACAATATATACAACTACTAAACAACATCTACAATACTTCTTTAACTTGATGTTGAAGGAGTATTCTTCTCTTGCAGTTTGAATGATGAGGAATTGAATCACTTGAAACAAAGACTTATAATCTTATGATCAAAGGATTTAGAAGGATGTTTAGAAATGATTGGGACTGAAAATATTCGTGCAAAAGGTAAGGAAAAAATGCATGAATGAACCTGTATTTATAGGCAAAGAATTCTGAAAACAGGAGCGTGCCGGCCCCCTTAAAATTAAGGGGGCCGCCCACCTGTAACGGCCAGAAAACTTTGTCTTTTCTGGTGAAGGTTTATTTGGTGAAAAACTAACTGATTTTGGTTAAAAATTTGAATTCATATATTTGTTATGAATTAAACATTTCCTTTTAATTACCAAAAGTGTTTTTCAAAAATATATAAGATGGTTATTTCATTTTATAAACTTTGTAATGTTTAAATAAAAATCCCTTTGATCATAAAATGTATTAGATATTTGTTTATTCATACCTTAAGTGATTTTGTTGGAAGATATGATATTTGTAACTAAATACTTGTTTACGTAATAATTTTACGTTTAATGTTTTTACATTTTGTGATCGTCAAAACATAGGGATATCGAAAAATATTAATAACGTTTTTATGCATTATTTATATCAACAATCTCCCCCTTTTTGATGATTACAAAATCTAAACTCATTAAACCAAAAATTAATATATATCCAAGTATTTAGTGAGTTTATATCATTTCTCCCCTTTTTTTTAGCATCAAAAAGGTTATCCCGAAGAGTGTAGAACTCCTCCTTGACGTATACTCCCCCTCGTTTTAAGGTTATAAGAAAAATCGAGATATGGAATGCTTGCAAAAATATTTAGAACACAAGCAATATATATGATGCATGGAATAAATATAGTACAAGAGAACTAAATAGAAATGCATGAAAATAAAACACAAGAAGCATTCATTAATAGAATTTTTAAAATAGATTATGTTTAAAACATAATCCTTGGAACATAAGCGTACATTTATGCTTTTCTAGCAAACTATACTAGATAATACAACGTTGCCAACTTGAGGTCTCTTGGACTTGCTTGGGAGTCAAAAGGTTTGTGGTGATTTTATTGGGAAGCATGGAGGTTGCATTCAATGGTTTGATGGTGACGGGTATGGAGTGGAAGGAGTGGTTCTAGGGATGTTGTACCGAATTAGTGGAGGTATTGGATGAGGGCGAGTGAGGAGATATTCGATCCAAGAAATATCTTCACTTAGGTCAAGAATTTGTTTTTGTAGGAAATAGCAACAAGGACAATAGTAGGTGTGGTTGATGACTTGATCCAAGTTGAGTGAGTGAGGCAAGCAATTTGAGTATGGAGAGGAGGGAGGCTTGCCCAAGTTGTGTTGTGCAAGATGCATAGCATTGAGATCACGAAGATCACGGGTTATGTTGAGTTCTTCACGGAATTTTTGCTTTTCCGTGGCATTGTGGAATGAATCATTTGTTTGATGTGGATGAAGTGGGGTTGTGTAGTTGGAAGTGAAGTTATTGGAGGTGTAATTTGATGATTGACCAAAATTATATGGATCATTGTAGTTGAATGAAGGTTGAGATGTGTGGCTTGGGATGACGGTGGATGTTTGGTCAAGATTGTATGGTTTGTAATGTGGTTTATAGGAATGACCTTGTGGATTTGGATTGAAGTTGGGGAAGTAAGTGGTTGGAGGTGTTGGTTGTTTTTCAATTTCTTTGGTTGTGATGGAATTGTTTCGAGGGCTTGTTTTTCTTTGCCAAACGGATTTTTCGGTCATCCTTGCTAGCCTTGAGGCTTTTGATTTTGGTTTGTTGGGTGAAATCATGATGGGGTGAGTAATGATTTGTGATGAAGAGGGGTATTTATAATGTGATGATTATTTGTTTATGGGAGGATAATATGTGTTGGATTGGCTAGACAAAATGTGTTTAAGTATTTTGGGGGGTGAGGAATCAAAATAGGGTGAAATGGCTAAAAAGCAGAAAGCAAACAGTGAACCTCGCCCTTCAGATGGCCGGCCCCCTTAATTGGTGGCCGGTCCCCTTAATTTTAAGGGGGCCGCCCAGGCCCTGGTTCACAGAATGTCAGAAAAGGGTTTTTGATAAAGTTTTTCCAGAAAGATGTTTGTTTTGGGGTTTGGTTTTGGGCAAGTCCAACTCTTTAAGCAACTAGGCAAGTATCATCTTAGTGGAATATACATGAAAAGCATATATGTAGGCAAATTACCATATAATCATAATTAAGCATGCATGCAAAACCAATAAAGCAAATAAGCAAGTTATTCTACCTAAAACAACTATCTTAGTGTGAGGGCAACTATAAGTGGAAACTAGTGATGGAACAAATGTGACAATGAAGTTCGTGACTTTGTTCTAGTGTGTGCCTATATGAAACAAATGTGGAGTAAAGATTGCTTCGACTCCTATGAAAACAAATTATCCTAAGAAACAATCTTTAGTCTCCTTGAATTGACTTTGCTCACTTCTAAGTGTCATATATATGTATATATTGGATTATATATATATAGATAACGAGAGTGAGACTATTATGCATGATTTGAAAGAAAAACATTTTTATCATTATTCAACAATGAGTTTTCCTAAACGTGAGAATTATTTTGAAATGAATTGAGGTTTTCTTTGAGAATATATTTATGCAAGTCAAAATATCTCAATTCCTGATTTTTGTGCAAAACAGAATCCTAGACTCAGACTTGAGAAGAAAGAAAAGAAAATTTAAGATTTTAAAGCTCAGATGGCCGGCCCCTTAAAGTGAGGCCGGTCCCCTTAATTTTAAGGGGGCTGCCCTTATAACTTTAAAGGGTCCGCCCATCTGATAATTTTTTTTTCAGAACCTTGAAATTTCAGAAATTTTCGATTATTTAAGAGAATTCAATCAATTTGTTCCATCATTCCTAATCCTAAACGTAAGTGGTTAAATAATTCACGCTTAAGGGGCTTAGTAAATATATCTGCAATGTTATCTTCCAAGGCTACCTTTTCTATTGTTATATTTCATTTTTGTACATTATCCCTAAGGAAGTGATGACACATTTCTATATGTTTAGTCCTAGGGTGTTGAACGAGATTCTTACTTAAATCTATCGCTCCTTTGTTATCGCACATAATAGGAACATTTTCCAACCTAATGCCATAGTCTACGAGAGCTTTTTTCATCCATAGTGCTTGTTGACATGCCTTTCCGGCGCTTACGTATTCGGCTTCGGTGGTAGAAATAGCAAGAGCGGTTTGCTTCTTGGAGAACCAAGATGTTAGGCAACATCCCATAAACGTGCAAATGCCGCTAGTGCTCTTTCGATCCACCTAGTCTCCCGCATGATCCGAATCCGCATAGACAATAGTTTCTATTCCGGATCCCTTAGAATACCATAATCCCAAGTGTATAGTGCCCTTAATGTATCGGAAGATACGCTTAACCGCTTCTAGGTGAGAGGTTTTGGTATCCTCTTGAAAGCGGGCACAAAGGCAAACACTAAACAACGCCAAAAGCTTAATTATCCATGTACATCTTTCTTGTCCAATATACCCTGTTAAATCTGAGAAAACAAACAAGAAACCTCGCGTAAAATCAGCGGTAAATTCTACTTAAAATTAAATTCTAGAAAGCAAGTAAAGATATAATGCTTGTGGAATGAATGTTTGCAGATTCCTGGAGTTTATAAAATATGGATTTTACGAAACTTTACAATTCCGGCAGAAAAACAAAACTTGCAAATTTTTCCAGAAAATAATACCTGATGTCGTCAGGTTGTAAACCCTGACGCCGTCAGAATTGATCTGACAGAAATCTTATACTTTTGTTTCTAGAAAATTTCTAGAAAAACCTCATGCTTTAATTCCTGGAATTCCTGCAAAACTTCTTCATGACTCGATACAAGCATTTGACTCAAACAAGTACTAATATGTATGTTTATTTAATATTGTTATCGTTCACGTTCAATTCGTTCTTTGAAAACAAATTTGGATTTCCCTTACACTTATCTTTTGCAAAATACCTTTATATGTAGTTAAGACGAAGCTAAAAACAAAATAAAGCATTTTCACAATTTATTTTGAAACATGAACCATAAACAATAAAAATAAATCATACATACAGAAGCAAATAAAATCAAATAAACAAACAATCAAATAAATAAAGCTTGGGTTGCCTCCCAAGAAACGCTTTTCTTTATTAACGAGTCTTGTAGCTAGAATCAAAGTCACTCTCACGTTTTCCTATTCCACTTTTCAATCGACTCTCTCAATCTTTGAACTATTTCCATGTCAACCTTGTATTTGGGTCCTAGGGTTAAACAATTTTTATAATAAAGACTCCTCTTTTCCCATACAAAATTCATTCCCTTTTTCTTATCTTCTTTGTTAATGTCCTCTATTGCACTAATGTTGTCTCTTTCTAATTGAGGCACATAATGAAACTCCTTCATTTTGTTAGGCATCCTATATGTGATTCTATCGGTTTCATTAGAGAATTGAACTATTCCTTCCAACCGATCGTATTTTAACTTGGATTCCTCAACAAATGGCTTACCTAACACAACATGAGATAAGCTACAATCTATAACACTGGCTAAGTCCTCAACAATCATGATATTGGTGACATAAGTGAAGTTCCCAACTAAAATATGTAGATCCATAACTCTCCCGACAAAATTACAAATCCCACCGGGGTAATTGGGATCTCTCCTAGGTCCAAGTCGTGTATTCATGATATCGTTGTAAACACTTGAGGACATGATATTGATTGGGGATTCGAAATCGATGTAAGCTTGCTCGATGTACTTAAACCCAATCATACATTGTATCTTCACATTCCTAGGACTACCACTCTTTATTTTAGGGTCAATCTTAATGAAAGGGGGTTGAGGATTATCAATTATATTGTTATAGTAAGCAATCTCCTCTTTAGTGGGGTATAAATTGAAATAATCATCGTCTATCTTCCCTTCCTCTAATCCCTCTATAACTTCTACAACCGCAAGATTATTAGGTTTTGGGTCCTCAACTGAGTATATGGCGGTTGCTAAGTCGTTTAGTGCGTAGTCAAGCTCAATATCAATCAACCTATTGAGCTCTCTAAGCTCTCTAATCTCATCCTCAATTTGGCTACGCAACAAAGCCACTTCGTTAGGTGTAAAGGGTGGATTCGCGTTCTCCATAATGGCAAATGAAATAGTCAATGAAAACTTTTTACAAACACTAACACTAAGAAAAGATAGACTAAAGAAAACCTAATAAAAATAAAATAAAAATCTCACTAGAAAGGAATCTAGTGAGTAGACCTAATAAAAATAAATTTCAACCTAAGCAATAACTATTCCCCGGCAACGGCACCAAAAACTTGATGCGTGGATTGCGGCCTACGTAAAAGGTTTTACCTCTCAAGGGATCTTGAGAAGCTTGCAATCTCCACCAGGCAGTGTACCCGACCGATGTAGTATAGTGTAATGGCAAGTACCGGGGGATTGATCATTCTACTTGGGGAATAGTATTCGTTAGGATTGAAACTGATTAAACTAGGTCTAGAGGTGAGGGATGATTCTTTTTGTATTTTTATATTTTATGGAAAGCAAGTAAAAATCTCGGGTATTGAAAGAGTGGGCGGAATTAGTTGCTAGTAAACTAACCCAAATAACTACAAATGCAATAAAAATAAAATAACAAGAAAATAAATGTGAGAACTTCTAATATGGAGAAAAGCATGTTTAATTAGATTTCATTACTCCCTAGTTATCTTTTATTGATTGATAAGTTTGTTACAATTGCGTGGGTGCCGGGTTGCATTCCTTAATACCATTCGTGGGGCCGTGTACGATCTTCCCCAACTCTATAAGCTTCTATCTCTTCCTATGACGACACGTTTAGCGCCCTATCATAGGCCTTATAAACAGTTACTTATGCATTAAATACAACCATTAAATCGTAGTACACTGATGTGTGGATTGCAGTCCACGCAAAAGGTTTTACCTCTCAAGGGATCTTGGGAAGCTTGCAATCCCCACCAGGCAGCGTACCTGACCGATGTAGTATAGTGTAGTGGCAAGTACCGGGGGATTGATCGTTCTCCACAGGAAATAATGTTCGTTAGGATTGAAAACTACTCTAGTTAGGTCTAAGGGTGAGGGATGATTCTTTTTGTATTTTTATATTTTATGAAAGCAAGTAAAATCTCGGTTTTGAAGGAGTGGGCGGAATTAGTTGCTAGTCAACTAACCCAAATAACTAAAAATTCAATAAAATAAAATGACAAGAAAATAATTGTGAAAAATACTAATATGGAGAAAAACGTGTTTACTTAGGTTTCACTACTCCATAGCTATCTTTTACTGGTTGATTAGTTTGTTGCAATTGCGTGGATGACGGGTTGTATTCCTTAATACCATTCGTGGGGGCGTGTACGTCCTTCCCCAAATCTATAAGATCCTATCTCTTCCTATGACGACACGTTTAGTATCCTATCATGGCCTCATTAATATTCTCTTTTGCATTAAACATAACCAATTAAATCGTAGTTGATGAACTCAAATAAGTACATTTTATCATCATCATTTATCATATTTATTTGACTTGTTTCATTATATTATTTATGAGAATCGGTGCTTTAATGTTTACTTTAGTGATTCTCAGATAAAAACATGTAAAAGGTGAAACTTAGCGATTTTGGACTAATTATAAAGCAAAACGAGCAAGATGTCAAAAGTCTACTAAAATCCAGAAGATGCGCCGTATCTCACTCAACAGATACGCCGCAATATTATACTTAGATAAATTCGAAGACCATTGCCTGACTTTGAAGAATGCGCCGCATGTAATTCTATCATGCGCTGCATATGAAACTTTGGTCAAAGAAGAAGATCAAGCTCGTACTACTCCAGATACGCCGCATTATACATTTGACATACGGCGTATCACTATCAAGACTTCACCAGAAACAATCCAAGACAACTGATGTACATGCGCCGCATACAAGAATTAAGTTACGCCGCATCTAAAGGCGGTGTACGAATATTCCAGAATATAATAATCTTGGACCCCACGCGAAGTTAAGTCGATGCACCGCATCTATTTACTCAATGCGCCGCATTGAACCCTCAGACAGAAACTATAAATACTCCAAGACCTAGACGAATTTAGTGTGCCACAAAACCCTAAGGAGCCGAATTCAGACGAACAAGCAGCACAAGACACGCCCCAAACGAAGATGCTAGAGCAGTAAGAAGGTCCTGCATGTATTCAATTCATTAAGTAGTTTTGTTTTATTGTAATAGTAAGCTTTAATTCATCAGGATTATGGCCGGTAGTATATGAGTACGCAAAATCATATGCCCGCCTTAAAATTGCTTTCCCATCAATTAAAGTTTATATGTTTGATGTCTTTGGTGAATTTATATTAGTGCTTTGATAACCTCTGTGTCTAGCTGAGCACTGCATGGGCTGCCATACCCCTTCCTCGCCTATTTAATCTAACGTCTTTGGATAAGTAGGATAGGCATAAGTAATCATTGAGGGTTTACTCACCGATATAATGAAACCAACGAGAAAGGTTTAGTTAATATACACTTCATATAAAACTAGCAATAAAACAAGTGACAAGCTATTTAATTATCAGGACAGGTCTTCTTATAGTCTCTTTTATCTATCTGTGTACGTGTATGCTATTCGCTGATTTGTGCTCATTAGTTTAATTTACTGTTTAATTAATAACCCAACTGTGCCAGTCTCTCAGGCTGAACCCCCTTGCATTAGATTAGGCTGTAAAACTAACTTAGGATATTAAAATACTGATTAGGATAACTAGATAATACGTTCCACTCTTAGTGATCGACACTCTACTTACCATTATATACAAACTGACCGGGTACACTGCTCGTTAAGTGCGTGTGTTATTGATAAGTCGGCTAAATATAAATTTAAAACTTGAGTAGGCATTAATACTGCTAAACCGCAACGACACACGACGCGCACCAAGTTTTTGGCGCCGTTGCCGGGGAGTGAATTGTTATTATCTATTAAATTGATTAGTATTTTTATTAGGTTTTTCTTTTTATTAGGTTTTTAGACACTAACCACTAACTTGTTGTATATTAGATAGATTGCATTCATTGTATAATTTGCATATTTACTGTTTTTTGTGTGCCTTTATTTTCTGTAATTTTATTTTTATTTTTATTTTTATTGTATTTTTCTTTCTTTGTATTAACTGCTATCGTTGTATTGTGTTGATACAAATGATACGGCGCATCTGTTTCTCAGATGCGGCATATTGCGTTTTAATTTTATAAAATACAACGCGTTTAATAATTCGAGTACGACGCATCTTTCCCCAAGATACGGCGTATTCTGTTTTTAATAAGAATTTTTTTCGAAACCCTAATGCCATGCGACACATCTGTTTCAACAGATACGGCGTATTTAATATTTAAATTAAAAACAGTTATCGAATTATTAAACAGAAGCGACGCATCGATTTTCATCGATACGGCGCATTTACTAAATCAAAAATCTTGTATTTTGAAACGTAAGGAAAATACGGCGCATTTAATTTTTATAAATATAACCGATTTTTGATAACTAACCAGATACGTCGCATTCTGATTTAAAAGTGGTGTATCGATTTTTCAAAATAAAAGTCTGATTTAATTATAACGTAATAAGATACGGCGTATCCTTTTTCAGGATACGGCGCATCGACTACCAGATATCAGTAACTTTTATTTTTATACCTGAATGGAAAATATTCTAACTGACTTTTACATTAAGAAGTTTTTACTTTGAAATCTACCTGTTTTTGATTTTCAGGAACGACGTTTGATATTTTCCCCAACTGGTTCAAAAGACCTCGAAGAAGCCTTACTATNCATAAGTAATCATTGAGGGTTTACTCACCGATATAATGAAACCAACGAGAAAGGTTTAATTAATATACACTTCATATAAAACTAGCAATAAAACAAGTGACAAGCTATTTAATTATCATGACAGGTCTTCTTATAGTCTCTTTTATCTATCTGTGTACGTGTATGCTATTCGCTGATTTGTGCTCATTAGTTTAATTTACTGTTTAATTAATAACCCAACTGTGCCAGTCTCTTAGGCTGAACCCCCTTGCATTAGATTAGGCTGTAAAACTAACTTAGGATATTAAAATACTGATTAGGATAACTAGATAATACGTTCCACTCTTAGTGATCGACACTCTACTTACCATTATATACAAACTGACCGGGTACACTGCTCGTTAAGTGCGTGTGTTATTGATAAGTCGGCTAAATATAAATTTAAAACTTGAGTAGGCATTAATACTGCTAAACCGCAACAACACACGACGCGCACCAAGTTTTTGGCGCCGTTGCCGGGGAGTAAATTGTTATTATCTATTAAATTGATTAGTATTTTTATTAGGTTTTTCTTTTTATTAGGTTTTTAGACACTAACCACTAACTTGTTGTATATTAGATAGATTGCATTCATTGTATAATTTGCATATTTACTGTTTTTTGTGTGCTTTTATTTTCTGTAATTTTATTTTTATTTTTATTTTCATTGTATTTTTCTTTCTTTGTATTAACTGCTATCGTTGTATTGTGTTGATACAAATGATACGGCGCATCTGTTTCTCAGATGCGGTGTATTGCGTTTTAATTTTATAAAATACAACGCGTTTAATAATTCGATTACGACGCATCTTTCCCCAAGATACGGCGTATTCTGTTTTTAATAAGAATTTTTTTCGAAACCCTAATGCCATACGACGCATCTGTTTCAACAGATACGGCGTATTTAATATTTAAATTAAAAACAGTTTTCGAATTATTAAACAGAAGCGACGCATCGATTTTCATCGATACGGCGCATTTACTAAATCAAAAATCTTGTATTTTGAAACGTAAGGAAAATACGGCGCATTTAATTTTTATAAATATAACCGATTTTTGATAACTAACCAGATACGGCGCATTCTGATTTAAAAGTGGTGTATCGATTTTTCAAAATAAAAGTCTGATTTAATTATAACGTAATAAGATACGGCGTATCCTTTTTCAGGATACGGCGCATCGACTACCAGATATCAGTAACTTTTATTTTTATACCTGAACGGAAAATATTCTAACTGACTTTTACATTAAGAAGTTTTTACTTTGAAATCTACCTGTTTTTTATTTTCAGGAACGACGTTTGATATTTTCCCCAACTGGTTCAAAAGACCTTGAAGAAGCCTTACTATTGAAGAGTTTGCACTAATGATCGTTCATGCAAATGAAAGAGAACATCATGAGATAATGAACTTTATTAATGAATTCAAGGCTAGTCACGAGCTGCTACTAAAGTAACAAAACAACATGATTAATGGATTGGCAATTGAAGTGCACCAATTGTCAAAAGTACTTAACAGGGTTCTTTTGGTAAAGCACGACTTGAAAGGAATTACTACTAGAGGCGGAAAGTCAACCTTTCAAATTGGAGAAACACCCGAGGATAACAACACAAACAACATTTCCCCTGGAACTGTACCATCTGAGCAAGAACAATCAAATGAAACCAATCCAGAACCTGAAATTAGTGAAGAACCTTCTGTAGAACCAAAACGATCAACACTTCCTTTTCCACATAGGGTAAGGAAGGAGAAAGAAGATGCCTATCAAAGAAAGTTCTTGGAAAATCTCAAGCAGCTGCAACTGAGCATACCGTTTATGGAAGCCCTAGTGCAAATGCCAAAATATGCTAAATATCTAAAGAGCTTGCTAACCAACAAGTCCAAACTTGAAGAAGCTTGCACTGTAACAATAGAGGAAAGAAGCTCAGCAGCCTTGCTCAACAAACTTCCATCTAAAGAAAAGGATCCAGGGAGTTTCACTATTCCTTGTCAAATTAAAAATTTATATATTGGAAATGCTTTAGCCGACCTAGGAGCTAGTATAAGTCTTATGCCCTCTGCTATTTATGAAAAATTAGGCCTTGGTGAACCAAAACCTACTAGGATGTGCTTAGAACTAGCTGATAGGTCGATACAATACCCATTAGGAATAGCTGAAAACATATTAATAAAAGTTGATAAATTTGAACTACCTATTGACTTCGTTATCCTTGATATGCCTGAAAATTCTAGGACCCCTATAATTTTAGGACGGCCTTTTTTAGCCACTGCTAGGGCCATAATTGATGTTTCTAATAAAAAGATAACTCTTACAATAGGAAAAGATGAGGTTGAGTTTAATATGGAACAATCTATAAATAAAACTAATTCTGAAGATGACGAATGTTATAATGTCGATGTTTCTGACGACACGATTAATCAATTTACTCAGGAATTGTTAAAAAATTTATCTACTTGATTCTTTTCTGCTTAAAAACTTAGAAGATGCCATTGCTATAGAAGATCAAATTAATGATAATCCTTTTATTAATGACTTCGCTGTTGATTCTGCTGTCTGTAACTCAATACGGCGCATCAGCAATACTGATGCGGTGCATCTATCTGATAACAGCAACGACATAATAAAAGAACAAGTTTATTCCGCTAGTGCTAATGAGATTGATGATTTTAAACCTGTACTTAAGGATCTGCCTTCTACTTTAGAGTATGCTTATTTAAATGGGAATACTAATTCACCCGTTATTATTGCATCTAACTTAACGCCAAAAGAAAAAGAATCCCTTTTGCAGGTATTATATAAACGTAGAGGAGCATTAGCATGGAAAATGTCTGATATCAAGGGAATTAGCCTGTCATTCTGTACGCATAAGATCCTTATCGAGGATGAATTCAAACCTACTGTTCAACCTCAAAGGTGTTTGAATCCAAAAGTCCAAGATGTGGTAAAAAATGAAATTGTGAGATTACTTGACTCTGGACTCATCTACCTAATTTCTGACAGTTCGTGGGTCAGTCCCATCCACGTTGTGCCAAAGAAAGGTGGAATGACAGTGGTACTCAATGACGACAATGAGCGAATTCCATCTAGAACTGTTACTGGAAGGAGAGTTTGCATCGATTACCGCAAACTCAATGACGCTACGCGAAAAGATCACTTCCCCCTTCCATTTATTGATCAAATGTTAGAAAGACTATCAGGATATGATTATTATTGCTTTTTAGATGGTTTTTCAGGTTTCTTCCAAATACCCATTGCTCCCGAAGATCAAGAAAAGACGACTTTCACCTGCCCTTATGGAACCTTCGCCTATAGAAGAATGCCGTTCGGATTATGTAACGCTCCTGCAACCTTCCAACGATGTATGACGGCTATCTTCCATGATATGGTCGAAGACTTTATGGAAGTCTTCATGGATGACTTCTCGGTGTTCGGTAACTCATTTAGTGATTGTCTCTTTAAACTTGATAAAATGCTTGCTAGATGTGAAGAAACTAACCTTGTTCTTAATTGGGAAAAATGTCACTTTATGGTTAGAGAGGGAATTGTGTTAGGACATAAAATTTCTGGAAAAGGTATAGAAGTTGACAAAGCTAAAATTGATGTAATTGCCAAATTACCTTACCCTACTAATGTAAAAGGTGTTAGAAGTTTCTTAGGACATGCTGGATTTTATCGTAGGTTCATAAAAGATTTTTCAATGATATCTAGGCCTTTGACTCAACTATTACTAAAAGATGTGAAGTTTGATTTTTCCGATGATTGCAAAAAGGCATTTAATGTACTAAAAGAAAAATTAACTATTGCACCTATTATAATTTCGCCAGATTGGAATCTACCTTTTGAACTAATGTGTGATGCTAGTGATTATGCCGTAGGAGCCGTACTCGGCCAAAAGATAGAAAAGAAATTTAAGCCAATTTATTATGCTAGCAAAACTTTAAATAATGCCCAAGAACATTACACCACCACTGAAAAGGAACTTCTAGCAGTAGTTTTTGCATTCGATAAATTCCGGTCATATCTTATATTGTCAAAAACTATCGTTTACACTGACCATTCTGCTTTGAAGTATTTGTTTAATAAACAGGATGCCAAGCCAAGGCTTATTAGGTGGGTTTTACTGCTCCAAGGGTTTGATATTGAAATTAAAGATAAAAAGGGAGCCGAAAATCTAGCTGCTGATCACTTGTCTATATTAGAAAACCCTGATATGGAAGTGCTTGATGAAAGGGAAATAGCTGATGACTTTCCCGATGAACACCTTATGATGGTAAGAATTAAAGGTAGGGATAATACACCATGGTACGCCGATTATGTCAACTTTATTGTTGCAAATGAAATTCCAAAGGGGTTAACATCTGATGAGAAAAGAAGATTTCTAAATCATGCTAGTGAGTATATTTGGGATGAACCCTATGCTTTTAAAGTATGTCCTGACAATATTATGCGAAGATGCGTAGATGGAGATGATATCCCTGAAATATTGGCACAATGCCATTCGGGACCAACAGGGGGACATCATGGTGCATTTGTTACAAAAAGGAAAATCCTTGACGCAGGATTTTATTGGCCCACTATCCTCAATGATGCAAAAGATTATATAAAAGGATGAGATGCATGTCAACGGTCTGGAAATATTACATCAAGAAATGAAATGCCGCAAAACTATATCCAGGTATGTGAAGTTTTCGATATATGGGGATTAGACTTCATGGGACCGTTTCCGGAATCTAAAGGTAATAAGTATGTGGAAAACTAGAAGGGGGGGTTGAATAGTTTTCCCCTCTTTTTCGTTTTATAAAATGTTTGTTTGAAAAACCTTTAATTAGAGTTAATTATGAAAACAATATATAATCAATATGATTAATTATATATGTGTACTTTTGAGTTTGTTTTCAAAACTTAGTTTTATGAATAAAGCTTTGGTTGATGTTTATGTGAATATGTTTTCCTTTTGAAATCTTAAAACGTTTTGTATCAAATAATCTATTAAGTTAAACTCAATATGAGGAATGTGAATAATAATGTAGTCGATCATATCATATAATTATGCACATCATCACAATATTAACTTGCAACTATAACACAATCAATCATCATG
>LBNU01005872.1:20635-50017 GCA_014162995.1 Artemisia annua | reverse complement strand
AAATTTTTGCAAAATTTATTCGCTAGATTTGGAGTTCCTAAAGCATTGATTAGTGATAGGGGAACACACTTTTATAATCACCATCTAGGAAGAGCTTTGCAAAAGTATGGAGTATATCACAGGGTTTCCACTGCATACCATCCTCAATCCAATGGGCAAACTGAAGTTACCAATCGGGCCATTAAGCGCATTCTCGAAAAGACAACTGGATACAATCCGAAAGGGTGGCCAGATAAGTTAAATGACACCCTATGGGCATTTCGTAATGCTTATAAGACACCGACGGGATGTATCCCATTCCGGCTTGTGTATGGAAAAGCATGCCACCTACCAGTCGAAATTGAACACGGAGCATATTGGGCTTTGAAGCATTGTAACATGGATATGGAAGCTGCCACCAAGGACCGATTTATGCAACTCAATGAACTCTACGAGCTAAGAGATGAGGCCTACAAAAACACTAAGATCTACAACGAAAGAACTAAGAAATGGCATGACTCAAGGCTAAGTGGGGATAAGGAGTTCATTATTGGAGAAAAATTATTGCTATTCAATTCTCGACTTAAGATGTATCCGGGAAAACTTAAATCAAGATGGACGGGTCCGTATGTTGTTAAAAAGGTATATCCGTATGGAACTATTGAAATATGTGATAAAAATGGTTATCTATTCAAGGTAAACGGGCAAAGAGTAAAAAAATACTTTGATAATCAAATTGATGAAACGGAGAACGAGGTGGTAGAGTTCGAACCTAACATATTGGAATAGAAGCTGAACGTGAGTCTAACTTGAAGACTCTGGAATAAAGACAAGTGCTGACCGGGAGACAACCCGGAACTTTTATCTTTATTTTTCTGTTTAAATAGACTCTGTCAGACCTGCAGAAGATGCGGCGCATCTCCATCATGGAATGCGGCGTATCATTTGCACTGGTCATATCTTATTTTATTTTTCTGCATTTTTTATTTTAAAACATTTTGTCAGTTTATTTAATGCGGCGCATCCCTGGTTAAGGATGCGACGCATCTTTTATTCTGATTCGTATTAATTCCAGGCTAGATACGGCGCATCTTCTTCCATAGGATCCGGCATATCGACTGACCTGATGATTTTTAATTTTTAATTTTTAGGTTTTATTTTTACTAACTACTAATTTATTATGCAAGTTTGAACCTTCTTAACTCAGGTGTGTTAAAGTCTAGGTGGCATTATAGNTTATATGTTTTGTTTATGTGAAAGACTATTCATTGTTACGTATAATGAACACACTTAGATTTTGAACATACTTTTTCTTCTATATAGTTACTAATGTTTTAAAATGATCCAATTTTTCTTATTTAAACAACCTAAGGTAAAGCAAGGTAATTTGTTGAAAATGTTTAAGTGTGTTATTGAGAATAGGTTAAATTGTTTGAAATATTTAGGTGACTAAATTTAATTCATTTACAAGATGTTTGAGTAACATTAAGCCATATATACCTATATGCAATGCAAGCATAATATAGCAATCCTAACGCAAAAAAATCTAGCATAAGATCTAGCTAAGTATAAATCGTAAAACTAGCAATAAACTAATATGGCACATATGCTTAGATATACAATTAGCTAAAATAAGAGTGGCAACAATCATCTAATATATTCAGTTAACATAATTAAGACACAAAGAAGTTCACATAATCATATAGCATAACACATAAAAGCACTTGTCATCGTTTTGTGTATTATATACAATAATGTTTACATAGCTCGATTTTGCTTAAAAAGAAAATAGTTTCCTCCCCATTTTAAAGATCAATATTTTGAAAACATAAATACTTAATTTTTCAAAAGTATGTCAATTAGGAATGCCCAACTTGAAGGAAAAGGTAAACCAAAAGTTTTACGTTAAAACGAGACACAAATGTTTGACCACTTTTTGTAACACAACTATTCATGCTACAAAGAAAATGAAATACATAAAATATATAGTGTGTTATTCTTAAATGTTTATTTTAGCTTGGAGTGATGATTTTAAGTAGTGTGAGCAAAGTTTACATATGTTGTTAGTTTGCTCATGTTTGGTTTTTCGGAGATGACACATTTATCCATTGTACTACAATGTAAATTTCTTGAATATTTCGGATGAAACATCCAAGTTGTCAATCCTACTTCAATGTATATTTTATGAATTGTTTGCTAAATATTTGGAACACAACTATTGAAAAAGTAGACTCAATATGACATCATATTCACAAGTGTGAGTTATGATCTGATGCATATTCTTATCGTCTTGGAAAAGGATTTTGTTATTTTCATATCAATCGAGTGTGATTGAGTATGTAGATTCAAGACTATATCATTTGTTGTAATTTGATATAATCTTGAAACTAAGCAAATAACAATCCAATTTCTTGTCCACACTCAAAAACATATCAATTAGATTTGATAAATATATCAACCATAATTTGAATAATGTGTTGATATAATATCAAGATCTTTCTTGACCCTCACGAACACTCATTTTAAATAAATGGAAATTTTGGTAGTGTGTTCCATTAATCCTAAGATTATTTATAAGTGAGGTTAATGAATGATTGAAAGTTGACTTATTACTATATGATTGTTATATGTTTTGTTTATTTGAAAAAAAAAACTATTCATTGTTGCGTATAATGAACACACTTAGATTTTGAAAATACTTTTTCTTTTTATATAACTAATAATGTTTTTTTTTAAAAAAAATCAATTTCTTTTATTTAAACAACCTAAGGTAAAACATGGTAATTTGTTGAAAATGTTTAAGTGTGTTGTTGAGAATAGATTAAATTGTTTGAATTATTTAGGTAACTAAATTTAACTCATTTACAAGATGTTTGAGTAACATTAAGCCATCTATTCCTATATGCAATGCAAGCATATTATAACAATCCTAACGCAAGAAATCTAGCATAAGTTCTAGTTAAGTATAAACCGGAAAGCTAGCTATAAACTAATAGAGTACATGGCATATATACTTAGATATACAAATAGCTAAATTTCAAATAGTAAAGATTATCTAATATACTCTATTAACAAAATAAAATCACAAAGAAGTTCAAATAACACATAAAACGCTTGTCGTCGTTTTGTGTATTATATACACCAATGTTTACTTAGCTCGATTTTATTTGAAAATAAAATAGTTTCCTCCCCATTCAATAATTTAATTAAGATCAATATTTTGAAAACATAAATACTTAATTTTTCAAAAGTATATCAACTAGGAATGCCCAATTTGAAGGAAAAAGATAAAACAAA
This sequence comes from Artemisia annua, assembly GCA_014162995.1. NCBI lineage: Eukaryota > Viridiplantae > Streptophyta > Magnoliopsida > Asterales > Asteraceae > Artemisia > Artemisia annua. The sequence continues at coordinate 46,741 of LBNU01005872.1, read as the reverse complement.
AGTTTTGCGTTAAAACGAAACACAAATTTTTGACCACCGTGTAGTATTTTTCCTTTCTTCCAAATTTAACTTTGAAATGATTATTTTTAAGTATTTTTAAATGAAAGTAGACTCAATTACCTTTAAAACGCCGGGTGGCACGACTTCTACGGAGTTACGGTTAAATTTTTATGATTTTTCAAAGTTTCTGAAAATCTGTCGAACAGACAGGCGGACCCCTTAATTTTAAGGGGGCCACCCAGTGTTTAAGGGGGCCGCCCAGACAATTAAGGGGGCCGCCTATCTGGTACTCAAAAATGCATTTTTTGTTAAAAATTATTTTCTAACTTTGTGGAAATGTGTGAAACTTTCTGAGTTTAATACCGAACATATAATACTTATTTGAAGCATAATTTTATTTCGAGCTAGTATAATTAGTGTATATAACATCAAAACTAATACAAGTTAATCAATAAAACACTTTTCATATTTAATCCTTCTTAATGGGTAATTTGATACATGGATCGTACTCAATTTTTAAAACCATTTGTTTTGAAAATCTGAGCGACGTGGCTCTTGATACCAATTGTGGAAAACTAGAAGGGGGGTTGAATAGTTTTCCCCTCTTTTTCGTTTTATAATATGTTTGTTTGAAAAACCTTTAATTAGAGTTAATTATGAAAAAAATATATAATCAATATGATTAATTATATATGTGTACTTTTGAGTTTGTTTTCAAAACTTAGTTTTATGAATAAAGCTTTAGTTGATCATTATGTGAATATGTTTTCCTTTTGAAATCTTAAAACGTTTTGTATCAAATCATCTATTAAGTTAAACTCAATATGAGGAATGTGAATAATAATGTAGTCGATCATATCATATAATTATGCACATCATCACAATATTAACTTGCAACTATAACACAATCAATCATCATGACAATATAAGCAACACCCAACACATATATGCAAGCATAGATATAAAGCGATAAATGCAAGAGTAAATGTAAAGAGATAAGAGAAAGAAGATGCAAACCGGACACGATGATTTATAGTGGTTCGGCTACAAGGTCTCCTTCCTTGCCCTACTCCACTCCCCGAGTCACCTACTCGAGAGTTTTCTTCACTACTCAACAAGCTCCCTTTTGGCGGAGAAAACCTTACACAACGTTGCTTACATTATTTAACGACACTAAGCTAAATGTCGGGTTCTAATAGTAGCTAGAACCAATCTCACGACACGACTTCAATCACTACACAACTTCTTCACAACTTCACGACTTCTTCACGACTTCACGACTTCATGACTTCTTCACGACTTCACGACTTCTTCACGACTTCACAACTTCACAACATCTTCACTACTTCACAACTTCATGGCTTCTTCACTACTTCACACCTTCATGACTTCTTCACTACTTCACAACTTCATGACTTCATGACTCACTACTAAGTAAGATCATCTTGATCTACTTATTACATATACTTACACAACTTGTTTCTACATCTTCACATCAATACTAACTAGACTCTAATACTTCTTAGACTTGATGATAAGAAGTATTCTTCTCTTGCACTTTGAATGGTAGAGGATTGGATCACTTGAAACAAAGATTAATAATCTTATGATAAAGGATTTTAGAAGATGTTTAGAGAGATTTAGATCTGAAAATTTTCGTGCAAAAGGTGAGGAAAAATACCAGAATTAAGGTGGTATTTATAGGAGAAAAATTCTGACATTTTCTTACACAGGAGCGTGGCCGGTCCCCTTAATTGTGGCCGGCCCCCTTAAAATTAAGGGGGCCGCCCCTTATAATTAAGGGGGCCGCCCAACTGTAACGGCCAAAAAGCTTGTCTTTTAGTGGGGAAAGTTTATTTAGTGAAACTAACTTATTTTGGTTAAGAATTGAATTCATATATTTAGTATGATTAAAACATTTTTCTTTATTACCAAAAGTGTTTTTCAAAAATATATAATCTGTTTATATAATTAAATAAACTTTGTGATAATTAATTAAATACCCCTTTGATCATGAGATGTATTAAGCACTTGTTTATTCATACCTTAAGTGATTGTTGAAGCATACTCGAGACGTTGAGATGTCGAGAGACGTTGACGTATGAATGCATAGATGATTTGTGATTACAAGTAACTTAAACACTTTACGTTATGTGTTGTAACTTACATCTTTGTCATCATATAAACATGAAGAGGATGTTTAGATTAAATATCGTAATATAAATATCCTAATATTTATGCTAACAGTATTACGTTGCTTATGAGGCGAAAAGTGTTACGCTTTTAGGAGGTCATTTAATCCCTAAATTGTTATTTTATGATCAAATATTGCCTTAAATCGTTCCTTTTGTCATTTTAGGTACGTTCGGGAGGAATTCTGGAAAACATTGCATTTTGGACGTTTTTGGAGCATAAAAGTGAAGGAAACGACAAAATCTCAAATCAAGCTGGAATTCCTACCTGACGGCGTCAGGAGTTACAAGCTGACGCCGTCACTTGAAGACAAAGGAGTTGGATTTTGACATTACCAGACACCCTAAAGAAGAGTTGAGAAGTTTACACCTGACGGCGTCAGGTGTTAGATGGTCCAGGCCGTCAGGTGTAACATTAAAGAGAGACGGCCCAGAAGGTTATAGAGGTTGACGGCGTCAGAAATGGATCTAGGTGATCCGACAACCCTAGACACGGCGGGTTGACGGCGTCAGGACTTATAATCTGACGCCGTCAGAATGTATTTTCAATATATATTTTAGGATTTTCTTTCATTAAAGTGTGTGCAACTTTTGGGAGAACTTTAGGGATAAACCCTAGATCAAATTTACTGCCTTTTTCAAGGGTTTTTCACCCTTGTTTCATCCATGCTTAATTAAAGATAAGTCTTCCATCAAATCAATCAATATGTCTATGTGTTGCTTGATTATATCTTATGCTTGTCTTTACATTAACATGCTAGGCTAGGTTTCTCTTGTGTTTGCTTAGATCTAATGAAACCTAGCTATTGATTACTTGTTGTTGGTTTGTTGTTAATTGTTGTGGGTGGGTGATATCGATGTTAGGCTTAAGAAAACTGGCCCTTCTAATTGGTGACTTGCTTGAACGTCTTAAGAAACATGAATCGGATGTGTACTACGATTATTTGGTTGTATTTAATGCATAAGTAATTACTAGTGATTTCATGGTTTGGATACTAAATGTGTCGCTATAGAATGAAGTTTGCGCTTATAGAGTTAGGGAAGATCGTACACGGCCCTACGAATGGTATTAAGGAATATAACCTGTCATCCNGAGGATGAAGAAGTATTCTTCTTTTACACTTTGAGAGATGAGTGAATGAAAGAATGGATCACTTGAAACAAAGATTAATAATCTTATGATCAAAGGATTTTAGAGGGATGTTTAGAAAGATTTGGATCTGAAAATTTTCATGCAAGAGGTGAGAAAAATACCAGGTTTGAGGTGGTATTTATAGGAGGAAATTTCTGACAAAATCTGACAGGGGAGCGTGGCCGGCCCCCTTAATTCATGGCCGGCCCCCTTAAAATTAAGGGGACCGCCCCTTATAATTAAGGGGGCCGCCCAGCTGTAACGGCCAGATTTTCTGTCTTTTAGTGGGGAAAGTTTATTTGGTGAAAAACTAACTGATTTTGGTTAAAATTTTGAATTCATATATTTAGTATGATTTAAACATTTTTCTTTATTACCAAAAGTGTTTTTCAAAAATATATAATATGTTTATATTATTTTATAACATTTTCTTTTAATTAAAACATTTCCCTTTAATTACCAAAAGTGTTTTTCTAAAATATATAAAATGTTTATAACATTTTATAAAATTTGTAATGTCTAAATAAAAATCCCTTTGATCATAAAATGTATTAGACATTTGTTTATACATACCTTAAGTGATTGTTGAAGCATACTCGAGACGTTGACGTATGAATACATATATGATTTGTGATTACAAGTAACTTAAACACTTTACGTTATGTGTTGTAACTTACATCTTTGTCATCATCAAAACATGAAGAGGATGTTTAGATTAAATATCGTAATATAAATATCGTAATATTTATGCCAACAAAGTATATTTTAGTAGCCGTTGATTACGTATCAAAATGGGTCGAAGCACAAGCATTACCAACAAACGATAGCAAGGTAGTGCTAAAATTTTTGCAAAATTTATTCGCTAGATTTGGAGTTCCTAAAGCATTGATTAGTGATAGGGGAACACACTTTTATAATCACCATCTAGGAAGAGCTTTGCAAAAGTATGGAGTATATCACAGGGTTTCCACTGCATACCATCCTCAATCCAATGGGCAAACTGAAGTTACCAATCGGGCCATTAAGCGCATTCTCGAAAAGACAACTGGATACAATCCGAAAGGGTGGCCAGATAAGTTAAATGACACCCTATGGGCATTTCGTAATGCTTATAAGACACCGGTGGGATGTATCCCATTCCGGCTTGTGTATGGAAAAGCATGCCACCTACCAGCCGAAATTGAACACGGAGCATATTGGGCTTTGAAGCATTGTAACATGGATATGGAAGCTGCCACCAAGGACCGATTTATGCAACTCAATGAACTCTACGAGCTAAGAGATGAGGCCTAAAAAAACACTAAGATCTACAAAGAAAGAACTAAGAAATGGCATGACTCAAGGCTACGTGGGGATAAGGAGTTCATTATTGGAGAAAAAGTACTGCTATTCAATTCTCGACTTAAGATGTATCCGGGAAAACTTAAATCAAGATGGACGGGTCCGTATGTTGTTAAAAAGGTATATCCGTATGGAACTATTGAAATATGTGATAAAAATGGTTATCTATTCAAGGTAAACGGGCAAAGAGTAAAAAAATACTTTGATAATCAAATTGATGAAACGGAGAACGAGGTGGTAGAGTTCGAACCCGACATATTGGAATAGAAGTTGAACGTGAGTCTAACTTGAAGACTCTGGAATAAAGACAAGTGCTGACCGGGAGACAACCCGGAACTTTTATCTTTATTTTTCTGTTTAAATAGAGTCTGTCAGACCTGCAGAAGATGCGGCGCATCTCCATCATGGAATGCGGCGTATCATTTGCACTGGTCATATCTTATTTTATTTTTTCGCATTTTTTATTTTAAAACATTCTGTCAGTTTATTTAATGCGGCGCATCCCTGGTTAAGGATGCGACGCATCTTTTATTCTGATTCGTATTAATTCCAGGCTAGATACGGCGCATCTTCTTCCATAGGATGCGGCGTATCGACTGACCTGATGATTTTTTATTTTTAATTTTTAGGTTTTATTTTTACTAACTACTAATTTATTATGCAAGTTTGAACCTTCTTAACTCAGGTGTGTTAAAGTCTAGGTGGCATTATAGATTCCTGCACTTTTTTTGGAAACATCATTTATGAAGCTTAAACGTTATCATCCACAAGAAAGTTGATTTTTGTTCGTAAACGCATAATGGAGGATCATTCCGAGCAAATATCAGGGGAGTTTTTCTGTTCTAATTCTTTTATTTTCCAATTTTTAACCTTTGACACAACAACGAGGACGTTGTTTAACTTAAGTGGGGGGATGGAGAATTAGAACACTTACTTGTCCTAAACTTTTTCAAAATATGCTTAAAATACACTTAATATATCAAAATTTAAAATTTTTTAGCATGTTTTTGTTTAAGTCTAAATTACATAGCCGCACACGTAACCATTATTTTTGCCTAAAATCAAAAACTTTAGTGTGCCGGTGACTTGTAAACTTTAGAACTTGGCTTGTATACTATTCGAGACCACCATAATGAGTATTATCGATATAATTGGAGTGACTTGTCTAACTTGGTAAATTTCTAGGATTACACCCAAAAAGCCTTTATATGTTATGTGATATTAACTAACTACACTGGTTAGTTAACCCCCGTATAAACCCTTTTGTTTACTCTCACTTTTAGAGTAAGATACCCCTAGAAAAACCCTCAGAGCCATTCCTTTCGTTTCTTACACCTTTGTTAAAATGTTTCGTTAAACCCTTACACCTTAGCCTTCCCTGTATGTTTACTTTAGGAAAAGTGTGTTTCCTTACATTACCTGTGTTCGCGTGCGTAATTCATTATCTTTGGTTAGGTCGGGAAATTACACAATGCAATTGGAGTGAAAGTACATATTGTATATTTTTAGTTTATTTTTCATGTGTTTACTACTTTCACTATTACAGTTATTTCTGAAAGTTATGAAAAGTATGGAAAAATTATCCGGAAAAATCGTGATAGAAAAAGTTGTGAAATTTTAAACAATAAAAAAAATCGAAAAAAATAGAAAAGAAAAGAAAGAGAAGAAGTTGGAAGTTTGTTTTAACCAACTTATGTAAAGTTTTGTATTAAGTGGGAGATATCACCACTATTTGTTGTTGTATATTATATTTATGGATTGAATGGGAGTTGGCCGTTATGGGAACGCCAACTAAGGTTATTTTTTGTTTAAGATTTTATTGAGTATAATTCGTGTCTACCTAAAGCGTGAGTTACATGAGTCAAAAGCGTGAGTTATTCAATGATCTATTTGTTTGTTTATTTTTTATTTTACACCAATTTATATCCTAAATGTTATCCCTACCCAACCGTATTGTTATATTCGTTGCCAGCTTTCGAGCATCCGGATATAATGATGGCTAAGTGAGAATGTTAAATGTATGAATAAGTTAGTGACCATCCGAGTATTAGAGTAATCAACTATCGCGCCAGCGATCTAGTGTGTGACTTGGTGACCATCCGTTATGCAAATAACGCGCCAACGATCCAAGAAGTGCACTAGTGACCATTCGTTAGTTGAAGCGTCGAGGACTCGTGCCAGCGATCTACTGAGTTTATGCAGGAGATGTTTGAACGAAGCTAGGTTCAACCCTTAAGCCTCAAAACCCTCTTTACCGGTTTAAACTTGTTACTCCTTGGCTTTAGTGGGGGAGATGCGTATACTTGTCAAGCTTATGATAGAATATTCGTCACAACTGAGCAACTAAACGATTTAGAATTGTTTTGCATTGAAAAATTATTTTGTTTCTAACTCGTTAAGTGTTTGGTTGTGTGATTGTGATATGACGAATACATCCATAAACTATAAAATAAGATCCCGTGAAGTACCTTTTAGGATACATTTCATAAGTAAAATCTAAGGTTTACTTGGGACAAGTAAAGTCAAGTGGGGATATTGATTAACTCAAATAATTACATTTATCATCATCATTATCCTGTATTTATTGACTTGTTTCATTATATTATTTATGATAATCGGCTGCTTTAATGTTTACTTAGTGATTCTCAGATAAAAACGGAGGTAAAAGGGAAAACTGTGCGATTTTGACTAATTATGAAGGCAAAACGATGCAAAGATGTCAAAGTTCTACTGGAAATCCAGAAGATGCGAGTATCTCACTCAACAGATACGCCGCAATATAATATACTTAGATGAATTCGAAAACCATTGTCTGGACTTTGAAGAATGCGCCGATGTAATTCTATCATGCGCCGCATATGAAACTTTGGTCAAAAGAAGACGAGCTCGTTCTACTCCAGATACGCCGCATTATACATTTGACATACGGCGTATCACTATCAAGAATTCACCAGAAACAATCCAAGACAACTGAAGGACATGCGCCGCATACAAGAATTAAGTTACGCCGCATCTGAAGGCGGTGTACGAATATTCCAGAATATAATAATCTTGGACCCCACGTGAAGTTAAGTCGATGCGGCGCATCTATTTACTCAATGCGCCGCATCGAACCCTCAGACAGAAACTATAAATACCCCAAGACCTAGACGAATTTAGTGTGCCACAAAACCCTAAGGAGCCGAATTCAGACGAATAAGCAGCACAAGACACGCCCCAAACGAAGATACTAGAGCAGTAAGAAGGTCCTGCATGTATTCAATTCATTAAATAGTTTTGTTTTATTGTAATAGTAAGCTTTAATTCATCAGGATTGATGGCCGGTAATATGTGAGTACGCAAAATCATATGCCCGCCTTAAAATTGCTTTCCCATCAATTAAAGTTTATATGTTTGATGTCTTTGGTGAATTTATATTAGTGCTTTGATAACCTCTGTGTCTAGCTGAGCACTGCATGGGCTGCCATACCCCTTCCTCGCCTATTTAATCTGACGTCTTTGGATAAGTAGGATAGTCATAAGTAATCATTAAGGGTTTACTCGCCGATATAATGAAACCAACGAGAAAGGTTTAATTAATATACACTTCATATAAAACTAGCAATAAAACAAGTGACAAGCTACTTAATTATCAGGACAGGTCTTCTTATAGTCTCTTTTATCTATCTGTGTACGTGTATGCTATTCGATGATTTGTGCTCATTAGTTTAATTTACTGTTTAATTAATAACCCAACTGTGCCAGTCTCTCAGGCTGAACCCCCCTTGCGTTAGATTAGGCTGTAAAACTAACTTAGGATATTAAAATACTGATTAGGATAACTAGATAATACGTTCCACTCTTAGTCATCGACACTCTACTTACCATTATATACAAACTGACCTGGTACACTGCTCGTTAAGTGCGTGTGTTATTGATAAGTCGGCTAAATATAAATTTAAAACTTGAGTAGGCATTAATACTGCTAAACCGCAACGACACACGACGCGCATCAGTAGTACACATCCGATTCATGTTTCCCAAGACGTTCAAGCAAGTTACCAATTGGAAGTTAGCCAGTTTTCTTAAGCCTAACATTGAAATCATTCATCCACAACAATTAATAACCAACCATCAACCAATAATCAATAGCTAGGTTTCATTACATCTAAGCAAACACAAGAAAAACTTAGCCTATCATGTTAATGTAAAGACAAGCATAAGATAGAATCAAACAACACATAGACATATTGATTGATTAATGGAAGACTTATCTTTAATTAAGCATGGATGATACAAGGGTGAAAAACCCTTGAAAATACTGTAAAACTTGACCTAGGGTTTATCCCAAAGTTCTCCCAAAAGTTCTCTCTCTAATGAATGAAAAATAGAAAACTATATATAGATTTTACATCTTGATGGCGTCACGTTGTAGCCCTTGACGCCGTCACCTCGCCGCCAAAATAACTCTCGGATTGATCAGATCTAACTTTGACGCTGTCACCTTGTAATGGTCTTTGGGCCGTCTCCTTTTGCTCCAACACGTGACGGCCTAGGCGTCACAAAGGGTGACGCCATCACTCTTTAAATCCCAAAATCTTTCTGGCGCGTCTCGTGTAAACTTCGTATCCACCTCTTTGTCAACACATGACGCCGTCACGTTGTAAGGTGTGACGCCGTCACGTTGTAAGGTGTGACGCCGTCAGGTACTGTTTCCAACATATTTTTGAGACTTTGTCGTTTTCTTCACTTTTATGCTCCAAAAAAGTCTAAAATGCTTCCTTTTCCAGATTTCATCTCCAAAGTACCTCAAATGACAAAATGAACGATTTAAGGCAATATTTGATCAAATAATTACGGATTAGGGCTTAAATGACCCCCTAAAAGCGTAACACTTTTCGCCTCATCAAATACCCTTACACTTGAGATTTGCTTGTCCTCAAGCAAATGCGCTTTTATACTAATCAAAATACAAGCTAGGGGTCATTTAACACTAATATAAAAGTAATTACAACAAATGATCATTCCACTTCAATCAAAATAAGCACGGAAATTATACACTTGCACCTCACAAATAGTGTTTGGATACTCACATCTCTTGGGTGTTAAAAAAGTATATATCACAAATGGAAATGGAAAAATATCACTCACTACCTGTCATAGCACATAGATTACCATAGGCTTGGGAAAGGATCAAAAACCTCCACCACTTTGGCATAAGCACCTAGGATAAACTATCAAAGATGTCTTTTAAAGGGTTGTAACGTTAGGGGTAGGGATGTTGGATAAAGGCAATCTTTACTGGTGGCGAGTTAATCATCTTAGTCAATTACATGTACAATGTAGCGTTGCTAAACCAAGACTCGACTCGACTTAAGCTAATAAAACAAAAATAACAAAAACTTAAAATAAACATAAAAGGACACGGGATGGTAGTCCGTATGTTTTTTCCACTTTTCTTTTTCTACTTTTTTTTTCTCTTTCTTGATTTTTTTGATTTTTTTTTTTGTTTTTTTTTGCATACACTCTTGCCCTACCATCCAAAATAATACATCATAGGGGCTCGGTTCTCCCCTTACACTTGAACTTTTACATACTTTATAAATAACTATTCTAATGACTCGAATTAAGATAATCGAAACACTTGGAGTACCTTAAAACATTTATGCATACATGGGGGTAATAATTGATGTTCTTCCCCATTACTCCATAACACTAGTACTTCATAACACTAGTACTTTACCCATGAGTCCCAATCGTTCCAAAACAATATGTACAAGATATGACTCGACTTAGTAACCATGTAATCAATTAGATAATTAACTAAGGGTTTAAACAAATGTTGTCACAATAATGCACGAAAGATGAGTGCATACAAGGTAGGCTAAGGCGATTTGGGTGTACATTTGGGGGTGGATTGTAAACAAATTCTTCCTTTAAGTAAAATGCTTAAAGTTAGAAACAAAAAAGATAGGCTCTGAGGGGTGTACTAGGGGTATCGTGTACTAAAAATGAGTACATCGCTAAGGTGTGGGAAAATTACTTGACCAATGAAGTCAATGTAATTATAATACAGGTGTAAAACAAGGGTTATCCTAATGCCTCTTATCATGTAGTAAATCCTAACTACACGAATGTAGTCTCACTAGCGGTCTCGGGATGAATCATTAACGCAAGTTCTAGAATCTAAGTACTACCGGTACACTCATAAGCACTAATAATAAATGCTTTTCCTAACAAATCTAGGGGCGAGCCTCACATATTTGGGGGGAAATTTTTTGAGTGGTACGGTTTTTTGCGCTAGTCATACAACTCCTATCCATGAGACGCTCATTAAGACTAAAGTTTTACTCCTATATGTTGTAAAAAAAATTAAATTTGGGGCTAAAATCGCCCTAACATATATTTCTCTTAGTTTTATTGCACACCTACTATTAGATAAACAAAATCAAGTGTAATTGCATTCTCTAAGGTATCATCATTTCCCCCCCCCCCTTACACTTAAACTGAACATTGTCCCCAATGTTCAAATAAAAAGATGTAAAACTAAAGAAGGTAAAAGTATGAAACAAATACTACCCTGATTCGTTTGGTGTAGATAATGTGGTGTTAGGAATATAAATATTCACGTGAAAGACTCGGTCACCCCGAGTATAGATTAGCATTACGTAGCTTGTAGTCTTATTAATATTTAGTTAGTACGTAGATTAGTTTAAGTAACACCGTGGAGGACGGACGGGTCTTTACCCACTGTACACCCGATCCACAGCCCGCTAGAGGGCGTTTTATTGTAACTATATAAGCCCTTCCCACCAAGGGAGAGGGTTGGAGCTTCTAATCATACAATCATTTGTCTTTCACTTTCTCTCTCTAAATTCCCAACTCTCTCTCTCTCTTTCTCTAAACTTTCTCCCTCTCTTCTTCTTCTTTCTTTCTTTAATTCGAACCATTATCACAAGAACCATACATGTTATAATTATGAATATCTTACAATTGGTATCAAGAGCCAAGGTTTCATCTTAGGACTTGGCATACTCGGATTTGTGTATGGTCTTGTGTTCATGTATGGTTCGAATGGCATTCCTTGATAATCCTTTGGTTTGATCTTGTTTGGTGGCTAGATTTGTTGAGTGTGTGTTCCTTTATGTTAAGGAGTGTTAGATTAACATAGTTTGGTGCTTGGATAGGTTGTTTTTCGTGGCTAGTGGAAGATTGGGTGAAATTCGTGGGATTGTTTAAGATTTTTTCTTATTAGCGATTAGTTTTTTTTTGTTTGTTCTTGTTAGCGTTTATCTACATGTGGCTGTTCCAGCAAATTGTTTTTTAGCCATTTCGGGAAAAAGACAAAAAAGAAAGAAAGTGACAGTTTTGTCATTTGTTCTAGCGATTAGTCCCAAAGGTAGCGATTAGCTCTGAAGTTAGCGATTACCTCTATACTGAGTTAGCGATTACCTCTATGCAATTGTTAGAGGTTATCTCAAGTTAGCGGTTTTCTCATGTTAGCGATTATTTTCATCCTAGCGATTACCTCTATGCATTTGTTAAACTAGCGATTAGTTTCATCCTACCTTTGATTCGATTTGAACAAGAGAGAACAAAGAACAAAACATAAACTGTTTCTTCCATTTATTCTTTCGGGTCTATCATCAAACAAGTAAAAGAAAACAGATTCATAGATCTCGGTTATATTTTTTTTTTTTTGCAATCCTAGATACGTCACAATCTGATTCTAGAACAACAAGACCCTACACGAAGTAAAACGAAAACACTATTGATCTCAGGTTACCTCCTTCGTTGTTCTCAAAGGTATATCACGACACTTATAGGTCATTAACGAAAGAGGAAACTCATCACAGATCAAATTTTGAAGACAAAGCTTCTTGTTAATATTCGAACATTTAAAGAAAGATTAAAACAAGTTGTTCCATCCCTCTCTTGTTCGCTTACAGTTAAAGGAAAAACAAAAATGGAACAAAGATCTCAGTTAATCTCATAAACTATTGTCGATTCGTGTTTAACACAAAACCACAAGTGAGATTCATCATAGATTAGTTTAAGAAGATTATCTTCTCTTTCAATATACGAATCTTATAAAGAAGGAACAAGAACCAAACGGGTTTTCATTCAATCTTTTCATTCGGTTTATAAGAAAANTAAAGAAAGATTAAAACAAGTTGTTCCATCCCTCTCTTGTTCGCTTACAGTTAAAGGAAAAACAAAAATGGAACAAAGATCTCAGTTAATCTCATAAACTATTGTCGATTCGTGTTTAACACAAAACCACAAGTGAGATTCATCATAGATTAGTTTAAGAAGATTATCTTCTCTTTCAATATACGAATCTTATAAAGAAGGAACAAGAACCAAACGGGTCTTCATTCAATCTTTTCATTCGGTTTAAAAGAAAAACAAAAAACAAAAACAAAAACAAAAAAAAAAAAAAAAAAAAAAAAAAAAAAAAAAAAACGATCTCAGTTCTCTTTCTTTATATACTCACTGATTCGAGTAAAAGAAAACACCATCACAGATCTGAAATTTTGTTCATATTTGAATCATATAAAGAAAAGACAAAAACAACCTTGTTTCATCTTTCCTTTTATTCTGTTTAAATATCGAAAAGCAACAAACCTACCTGAACCAAAACTTAGAGTTGGTCGCCGTGTCATTGTATCAAATCGAAAGGGTTGCTTGCTTGTGTTACTGGATTCGTTGGTTCATGATTACAAGAAGATTGAAGGTGTTGTTGTTTGTGATTCGGATTTAATTAACACAAGGGACGATTGATGGTGTTATTCGGATTAATCTGTGACAAGGGGTGTCGTATTTTGCCTTTATCTGTGTTCCTTGATTGAAATGATAAGAATGGTGGCTGAGTGTTAGTTGATTAGGGTTAAGATGTATTAGGATTAGTGGGTTTATATAGTGAGCAATTAGGTTAAGGGATTATTTTGTTTAGTGGATATGGGCTTTTGTTATTCTCTTGGAATTGGGCTTGCAGATTTTAATCATCTTGGGTCATGAGTTAAGGGTCAATTGATGCTGAATCCACAATGGACATTTTTTTTGTTGCATCTATTTGAGCTGTTAGTTGATTTCTTTCTTCCGCTATTATTCCACATGAACCAAATTTATATAACTAAATCTTTTGTGACTTTTCTTGCGTCACAAGTTTTAGCTAGCTAAATTCTTGTTGAATTGGATTGAGCTTCGATAGTCCGAGATTGATTACAAATTTTCGATTAAATTTTTAGGTTGATTGGATAAAATTACAGGGTTTATTTAGATTTCGAAACACGAACGCTGTCTGAAATTCACCGTGACTTGTCTACTTCATCACTTAAACTCAATTCTTCGGTGTGCCACGGTTTTTTCTTGATTTTGTAAAATCCCGCAAAAGATTCTATTTCTCGGTTTAAATCATAGAATTGTAAAATCCTGTGCACGTTCATATCATGTCAAATTCTTCGGATTCCGTTATATCTGAGATACTCAAATTGTACGACATGAACGATGATCATAAGATTTCCAACCCTGTACAACATGTAAACGTGGTTGAGTCTGACAACACTGAAATGGAATCATCGTGCTCGAGTTCTCATGAGCAAGACCTTCTTTAGCCACTTAGTTTGCCCGATAATGCAAAGGACAGTTGCATTGAATGTTTTCGACTACTTCATTCACACCTCATGGTACTTTTAGAAGGAACTGGATTCAAGATGGGATTCGAACGTGCATTTGCAACACTATTTGGTCAAGATGTTCAGCCTTTCACATGCACAATGATTCTTAACTTAGATCAACTACAACAACAACTTGACCAAGGAGAATCTTCCAAAATTGGATCCATGGCTGCCCTTTGTGTGATCAACAAACAACTTCAAGTGTTCATCAATTCGAAATTCACTGAGGATTATGACGACGACAGTCAGATGACGAAAAGGTGTTTTGCTGATCACTCGGGAATTGAGGTTGACACGTTCAGAGATACACTCATCCAACTCATAGGTAATGTGAAGAGGTTCATTCAAGAAAGAGCACCGCACAAACTTAAGTATGATGACAAGGTGAAGGCATGTTGGGTGCAATCATGTGATGGTATTGGTGATTCGGGTAAAGCATCAGATGTTGGGTTAGTTGTCACGATATGCAAAGGATCAGAGACTGATAAGCTTGACACTACCAGCAGTTCAGTGACTCTTATTACACATGACATGGATGCAGATTTCAGAGCAGTAAAAGAACAAGAATCATGTGCTGAGGTACCCCTAACTGAACATCATAATGTGCTTTCTGATGAACGACTGCATACTGATCAAGTTATGCCCACTTATGACACATATTTGTTGGAAAAGACTGATAGCAATATCATTTCTGATTCAACAAATATGAATCATAAATGGGGAGAAAGTGATCAGGATGCTGAACGTGATGGTGAGTCCAGTTCATTGTTTATAGCTGAGTCCTTTAAATCAAATGATATGGTTGATAAAGAAGTTTTTAAAGAACTTTCAAACAGATTTTTACAACTTGAAAAACATTGTATTTCACTTGAAATCGCAATGCAACAAAAGGAAGAAAGTCTTCAAACTAACCAACCATGTAAAAATCCGGAACTCCCTAATTTTCGTGAGTTCTTTCTGATTAATGATTTGAAAACTCAGCTAGAAACAAAAAACTTGACAATCAACAACCTGAAAAAACGTATTACTGAGATGTGTGACATGTGTAAAGAAGTGAATGCTAAACATGAAAGTAATGCCATTGCAACTAGAAACACTAAATTGGAACGAAAAGTGGCTGAATTACTTTTGGAAAATGAGTCTTTGAAAAAGAATTGTAAAAATCTTAATGAGTCAATCAAAGAAACGAGAACTAAGACGATAGAAAACCTCTTTGATTGCCAAAAATGATGAATTCAAAGCTCAAATTCAGAAAATGGGTTTCACAGTTACAGCATTAAAGAACGAGCTAAGAAAAGCAATAGGGAATAGTGTGAACACTAAGTTTGCAAAACCATCAATCTTGGGGAAACCAGTTCTACCATCAAATAGAAACCAATCAGTTGTTAGACAACCGACTGCGTTTAGATCTGAACGACCAAAATTTTCAAAAACACGGTTTGCCTGCCAAGTTGATGCGGAACAAGTTTTGACAAAACCAGTCACTCCACATTATTTGCCCAAGATAACTGCTTCTAGTTCTGTTAAACCTCAAAAAGTAGCTACTCCCACTCCCAGTTCCTCTAGGATTAATTTAAGAACAGAGTCAAAACCAAGCATTAAGATTCAAAACTCTTATGATATCAATGACTTGTACAAGAACTATGATCTAGAAAAGGCTGGGAAAAGGGCACTACTTCAAAAGGATGGTATCTTAGGCTCACAACCTTGTAGGATGCCTCCTAGTTTATTGAGGAACATTTCTAAGGTTCAACATTCGAAGTCTAGTATTTATAGTAAGTCATCTTCAATGCATAAGAAGCAAAAAATACCTAAAACTTCTCCTAGGTGGATACAAACTGCTAAATCTTTGGAGACTAGGAATATTGATAAGTCTTCCACTATGCATAAGAAGCTTAGTAATCCGAGACCTTGCCATAAGTGGATTCCAACTGGTAGAATTTTTAAGCACGTTGGACTTAAGTGGATACCTACTGGAAAGGTGCTTATTGATGGCAATGCCATGGTTGACCGTGAAACCCCCAAGGGTTTGGACACTGATGTCACTAACCCATATATATGCAATCAAGTTTGTAATGTTAGTGCATGTAGTCCTTACTCAGTTGCAGGTACATCAATCATTCACTACATGAGAAGACTCAAAGTCTGGAGGCCTAAACCTAGCATATCTCCTGCTTCAGGAGGTCTGGAAAGTCAATGTTGATGTATGTGTGATAATGACGTCTGTTCACATCAGTTCAGGCCTCGCTCTTCAACGACTATGACATTTGATCACATCAGATCAAGCCTAGATCTTCAACGACAATGACGTCTGTTCACATCAGTTCAGGCCTCGATCTTCAAAGACTATGACGTTTGAACACTTCAGTTCAAGCCTCGGTCCTCAATGTCAACATTATGGTGTCTGCTGACAACACTTCAGGCCCCGTTCATCAAAGGAAAGAAAGGTGTACGATTCAGTGCGCCTTATCTTCGGAAGAAGAGAAATCTTCTTGTTCTTGACCATTCTCAACAACATGCTTCATGCTTTCTCCATGTTCATTCAGTCTTCAAGTGGATCTACGTATCTTTGATCAAATTCCTATTCACATGCTCAATCAAAAATGGCAACCGCGTATGCAATTTTTAAGGAGGAGAAGTGTGAATAAACTACATGATTGATTGTATTCTTAATCACTTGCACAATCAAAAATGGCAAACCTCATATGCAATTTTTGAGGGGGAGAAAGGTGAACATACCACATGGTGATTGATGTTTGAAGAATGGTCATTCGACTCTCTTCCAACNATGTCAACATTATGGTGTCTGCTGACAACACTTCAGGCCCCGTTCATCAAAGGAAAGAAAGGTGTACGATTCAGTGCGCCTTATCTTCGGAAGAAGAGAAATCTTCTTGTTCTTGACCATTCTCAACAACATGCTTCATGCTTTCTCCATGTTCATTCAGTCTTCAAGTGGATCTACGTATCTTTGATCAAATTCCTATTCACTTGCTCATTCAAAAATGGCAAACTTTGTATGCAATTTTTGAGGGGGAGAAGGGTGAATATACTACATGATTGATTGTATTCTTATTCACATGCTCAATCAAAAATGGCAACCTCGTATGCAATTTTTAAGTAGGAGAAGTGTGAATAAACTACATGATTGATTGTATTCTTAATCACTTGCACAATCAAAAATGTCAAACCTCGTATGCAATTTTTGAGGGGGAGAAAGGTGAATATACCACATGGTGATTGATGTTTGAAGAATGGTCATTCGACTCTCTTCCAACACCTAATGTTCTACTTACTAAGGATGATTGGGATTTATGTTTGATAAATACTTCCAAGCTTCAACGAATGTTGATCATCTAGTTTTTGAAGCTCTTGCTTCGGTTTCTGCTGACTCAACTGGTTCATCTTCTTCCATCTCCATTGATCAAGATGCACCGTCCAGAAGTATTACTCAGACTACTCTTGAAACTCAATCTCCAGTTATTCCTCAAGGTGTTGATGACGACTCTCATGATATTGAAGTTGCACACATGAATAATGATCCATTCCGTGGTTCTGCAATCACGGGTTGTTGTTCCTTCCAATGTGCACTCTATAAATCAACCACAAGAACATAAAAGTAAATGTTGGCTAAAACGTTAAAACGGCTAAGAATTTGGACATGTAATGTCAAGTGATCACAGAGTGTATTTGGCATCCCTTAATTGAGATTGAAGTGTGTTTTACGAAGGTGTCTACTTATTTCATCATCAAAACTTCATGTATCGATTGATGACTTGCTTGAACTCTTAAAGTTTATGATTGGGACTTGGATTATCTAGTTATTCCCGATGGAAGGAGTTACATTGTAGTACTCACGGGCTATAGCTATCACTTCAAGAAGTTACATTGTAGTGCTCAGTGTCACCCACAGATGCGGATGTGGATAGTATCAAGAGATGTTGTACTTATTTTGGCTCTTTGGTGAGTGTCTAGGGTACTTAGAGGGTTTCTTCTACATCGTTCTTTAATCAACAACAGTGCAAGCTTAAGTAACAGATTTGGGGAATTCCACTTCAGTTTCAAGTTTGGTATATATCGGGTTTGCTCCATCAGTGGTTACTTCACGTAGTCTACATAAGGGTTGGTCATGATAGTCATTAGAGAGTTTTTGAAGCAATTGATTCTCACATAATATATATGTGCCAATATTGTTCATCTCACATTATTTCAAGTGTAATGTGTTGCTGATTCTGAGGTATCAAAACCAGCAAGGAGGAAGGAGACATACATCTGAATGCTCAACGAGTACACGTGATGAGCTTTATACTTCTTAACTAAAGATATTCTGGGAAGACAAATGTCACAACCGCAGAGACAGTCAGTGTCTTAACTCGTTTTCTGTTGTATTATTCCATCTTCTTAGGGGAAGCGGTATCTTGATAACTTGTGGTACGTATTACTTCAGCTTTCAGTGGGAAGAAATGTGAGAAGAATATTTGGAGTGTGAGATAATATTGCTTATTGATATATTCATCTTCATGCGAGCCGATATAATTTATGTTAAAGTGCTTCTGGTTAATGCTTCATGTACACATTGTTATGCTGATTCCGATGAGATCGCAACCATCATGGGGAGAGATATGTGTACATCAAGGACGCACAACAGGTATCCAACATCAAGGACGCACAACCAGTTACATTGGTGTCATCGTTTCTTCTTGTGTTGGGTACATGCGTACAATATGGATTGAGTTGTAAGATAACTGGAAAGCGGTTGGTGAAATGAAGATGTTGATATCTTGGTTCCCCGAATAGACGACTGCTCAATACCGCAGAGTAATGTGTACATTGGGGACGCACAACAGGGTCATGAGATCGGACTTAATCATATATTCTGGGATTGATAACCGCAGAGATGATCCGTGTTTCACCATGTTACTTCGGTGTTATCATTTTCTTCGGGTTTTCGAGCTTCATACAATGAGACTTTTTGCATCACTTCAACTACCTGGGGGAAGTGGTCTCATGAAGATGATTGTCGGTTTGGGGGGAAGCTACCAAAGGTTCGCATTGAAGAGGCTAATATTCAGACGATCATTCAAGAGCCTCGTAAGCTTTGGTGGTGAAAGTCTAAGAGATGTTGACTACAGATTTCTACTACGAGCTGAACGAAATCTTCATTTCGGTATTCATTTCAACATCTTCTTAAATTGAAAAGTATCCTTTGTACATATATTATACCATACTGTAAATAGAAATATATAAAACCAACAAAAACCCATAAAAATCAGAAAATTAGAAAATACCAAAAATAGTTGTTCAAGGCATGTCTTCTGGTATCGATAACATTTACGGACCTAGAAATGTCATTCAATAATGACACGGATCTTTAAATGAAGTTCGAACAGAAGTTTAAAACATGCCTACATGGCTTGCTATTACTTCAGATAGCAACCCGGTCTTCTAAATGGGGAAAGCATGTCGCCAAAAAGACAGTTGTTCCTCTCAAAGGCATGGATTACTTTATATCCTTGCCTTTCCGATCTAGTGCACGCTTAAGTGCATTATTTCTGGTATAAGAAGAGAAGTCTTCTTTGTATACAAATAGTTTTCTTTCTACGATTCTTCGGAAAATTATTTATGTGACACATGGTAGTAACGTGTTGTTTGATCATCAATCAGACTTATATACTTCATAATATTCATCACTCAATCAATGACAACGGGTCATCGATTGAGGGGGAGAGTGATGTCAAATTTAATATCATCAAACGAGTTTCTTGGTTATCTGATAATTGTTAGAAAAGGTTTTGTAGTCAATGGGGTATTAGATGTAGAGGAACTTACCAAGCTTTATCTCTAATGGCCAAATGTGTTAGTTGCTAGCATGATTAGGGCAATTATGTGCAATTTGCTTATAGTTTCCTAAGCTTTATGTAACTAGATGTTTCATTTGTGCCTCTTTGGAATCCTCGTGTAATCCCCTTAATACTTCAAAACTTAAAATCTAAAAGAAGTTAGAAAACCATTGTGTTTGATGTTCATGTATTCTCCTCTGGCATTTGTATAATCTGATTGAATGTGTCTCGCATGTTGTTAGCCAATAATTTTTCATTGTTGTTGATTATGTGCTTATGTTCTCAGGATTTGCTTAGGTATGTAGTTACCGGGTTAGAATCTTGTTCCTAAGCTCCTGATTTGAATGTTGAAATATGTGTGAATTGCCATGTTAGTGATTGCTGTCTATGTCTAATAGAGGCTTGCAATGAATGTTCATGATTGCTAGTTGCTCTTAATGCTAGATAGCATCTTGATGAGTTGCTTGAATGTGGCTTGATCATGTTATGAATGTGGTATTATGAGTAGGCTAGCTGCTACGTGGTAGCGGTTAATGAAGAATGAATATGCATGTATGTATATCTGTGTTGATATTCTTATGCAGATTTCATGGCCGATATGAAAGTGCTTACTCCCGCTCTAACCATTTGATCAGATGTTCAAACTCTACCGACTGGCTTTGATTTCACCACAACAACAATATCGGCAGCAACAACAACAAGAACACTTTCATCACCACCACCACCTTCACTTCAACAAAGCATTAAAATTCTGGTCTCACCAAGTGGGGATCTACAATTTTTTTTGGAAGCTTGTTGGTGGATGGATAATTGATGTTGACCAGGGACTCATTCAGAGAAGCAAAAAGGTCAATATCATTTGTGTCATAATTGTTATCTTGTGCATTCCAAAGTAGTGTAACATCAAAGGTTAGGTGTCAGAGTATGAATTTTTCATGAGTTTCTCGCTAAACTCCAAATCATTTATAAACTCATCATAACTGACACCAACATTCTCCCTCATTGATTGAGGGGGAGCATTGTATCGTTCCAGAATCAGTACATAACCTGACCACATTTTCTCCCAAATTTTCTTAACATATTTAAATCAATTGGGATCACAAATCTCAAAATGTTTGAAATTTTTGATCGGGGGAGAGAATGTGATTTAAATATGAAATCTGATAAAATGTGATGTTTTGGACTTAAATGTATGCTCTCCCATATGTGCTAAACTCTTTGATACATAAATGCACATATTGAGGGGGAGCAAGTGGCTAGTGGTGACCAATATATGGCATCTCATGTGAGCGTGACTCAGAATTGACGAAACACAAATGTTTGTATTCGAAAGGATTTA
Organism: Artemisia annua; assembly: GCA_014162995.1. Classification (NCBI taxonomy): domain Eukaryota; kingdom Viridiplantae; phylum Streptophyta; class Magnoliopsida; order Asterales; family Asteraceae; genus Artemisia; species Artemisia annua. The sequence goes on along the minus strand of LBNU01005872.1, from coordinate 25,238 downwards.
TCCAAGTAGAAGGTACCGTTTCAAGAAACTCTTCTTATACATATACTTTGACGGGTCTAACTTCCTTATTAAGGAACGTTAACAACTTCAACTTAGTTATTAGGGCTAGTTATCACCTAAAAGCTGATAATGGATCCCTTTAGCTAAGCAACGTAAACGTGTCCCTAGGGTATATGTCTATTAAGAGTGGATCAATTCAAAAAGTGCAACTCACCCCGACATGTGCAAATTTCTATCAAAAATCTATGAGAACATGTTAAGGGGAGCATTTGAAAATCATAAAACTCTCAAAGTGACAGTGAAAATGTGTTTCTTAACCATAAACACTTTGAGAGAATTTTCAATGATTTGGTTGACGGCAACATAGGATAGTCATGAAGTTATAAGGTGGCTAAGGTTAGGAAAACCGTCCTATGATCCGCCAGAGCCAGAGGGATCTACCCAAGGACAATACCAAATAGATAGTAATAGAAAGTCCTTAGGTATATATGAAAAAAAGGAGATAAATGAGAAAGGAGAAAGAAGGGGTTGAAGAATTAAAAAGAAACGAAATGAGAAAGGGTGAAATGAAATAACCCTCCCATTTATTCAACCTTTAGGGCAGAAACCGGGTTCAATTCATATATTGCTGGTTGTTGCTAAGGCGACACCGGTATTGAAGAAAAGACGTCATGGACCTAGTGACGCACTGCACTAAACCTTCTAACCACTCAAGTTCTCTCAAAAGAGCTTGTTTCATTCTCACGGGGAACCCTGCATAATCTATCGACCGCTCATTACGAGCCATGTTGATATTGAAACAGGAGACACCGCTCCAGTCTCCCAACTACCAAATAATGCACTTATTGAGTCTAGAGCCACGAGATGCATCAAAAGATCTCATAGAAACATGTGCTACTTCTACACTGGTGGTTCAACATTAAGGACACCAGGTGTAATATTATGAGTCCTACGCAGATCTTAGCAATCTGCCAAGAAAACTTATGAGGGAATATACGTATGTAATTCCCAGTGATTGAGTGGAAATTCCTACCAGGGTCAACATCAAACAGCCCTGAAAGCAGGTCACTTCGGTAATTCCTTGTGGATTACGCTTAGTGATCATGGCGGTTTCAATCCGGTCTACAGTCGTGGAGTGATCTCCAACGACTCACCTAATCGTTGATCTACTTAGTTAGATCTTGTAAGCTCTTTCGAGGGTATCCGATTTAGGAACGGCCTTGGTAAGGTTCAGAGAAAGTTTTCACACTATGCTGTTAACAATCTCTAAGTCCGAACCTGTAAGTACCGGACGTTTTATTGCTAACTGTCTTATGCAGGAATATTTGGTGATTGTTGCTGATTGCAGAAAAGATGTCGATCCATCACCTCATGCTCACACTTCAACATCATATTCAAAGAAATCATGATCATTGAATGGGCTTCAACTATGCTTCAACAACTCTGATGCTGAAGATCATGATTCGGAAAAGTGTGAGCATGCTGCTACAAAGATGTCCACGTCACATGGAGACGTTACTGCACAAAGATGACTTGGAGAGATTCATTTGGATGATAAAATCGTAGAAATGTCAAAGATCATCCATCACATTGAACAAGTTATCTGAAGTGCGCTGCTGGAAGCACAAAGATTAATGACTATGAAGAATCACTGACTACGAGCTACAAAGATTCAATTCGAAGAATAGAATGCTAGAATTCAATTTGTATTTTCCGGGGTGACCTCCCTTAGGGGGAGACTGTTAGGAATATAAATATTCACGTGAAAGACTCGGTCACCCCAAGTATAGATTAGCATTACATAGCTCGTAGTCTTATTAATATTTAGTTAGTACGTAGATTAGTTTAAGTAACACCGTGGAGGACGGACGGGTCTTTACCCACTGTACACCCGATCCACAGCCCGCTAGAGGGCGTTTTATTGTAACTATATAAGCCCTCTCCCACCAAGGGAGAGGGTTGGAGCTTCTAAACATACAATCATTTATCTTTCACTTTCTCTCTCTAAGTTCCCAACTCTCTCTCTCTCTTTCTCTAAACTTTTTTCCTCTCTTCTTCTTCTTTCTTTCTTTAATTCGAACCATAATCACAAGAACCATACATGTTATAATTATGAATATCTTACATGTGGTAACATGTTTAGATCCTCCTCCAAGAAAATGAACGTAAAAACTTCCCTTCCAAAATATAAATCATCTTCTTGTCCAATATAACCTGTTAAACCTGATAAAACAATCATGGCAAACCTCGCGTAAAATCGGAGGCAAAATCTATATATAATAAAATCCTAGAAAACGAGTAAAGATATAATGCTTGTGGAATGAATATTTGTAGATTCCTGGAGTTTATAAAATACGGGTTTAATGAAACTTTACAATTCCGGCAGAAAAACAAAACTTGCAAAATTTTTCCAGAATTTTACACCTGACGTCGTCAGGTTATAATGCCTGATGCCGTCAGAGTGACCTGAAAGAAATTTTATATTTTGTTTCCGGAAAATTTCCAGAAAAACCTATGCCTTAATTCTTGGAATTCCTGCAAAATATTCATTATGACTCGATACAAGCATTTGACTCGAACAAATACTAATATGTATGTTTATATCTCATTGTTATCGTTCATGTTCAATCTTGTTCTTATAAACAAATTTGGATTTCCCTCATACTTATCTTTTGCAAAATACCTTTATATGTAGTTAAGACGAAGTTAAAAACAAAATAAAGCATTTTCACAATTCATTTTGAAACATGAACCATAAACAATAAAAATAAAACACACATACGGAAACAAATGAAAACAAAATAAACAAACAAACAAACAAATAAAGCTTGGGTTGCCTCCCAAGAAGCGCTTTTCTTTATTAATGAGTCTTGTAGCTAGACTCAAAGTCACGCTCTTACGTTTTTTTATTCCGCAATAGGAATGCGGTTTTGAAGTTTCTAATCACACTTTCATCCCACTTGTACTCCGGGCCTAAAGCCAAACACCCCGAATACCTAATTTTATTCCTTCTTTGGTTACCATCACTAACCTCGAATGTTGGAATATTATCGACATCTAAGTCTTCAATACCCTTGAACTTTTTGAACTTATAGGGCATCTTGTACTTAACACACCCAGTTTCATTGGAAAACGTAACAATGCTTTCATCCTTATCATAAATCATTTTGGACGTATTGATGAAGGGTTCTCCAAAAACTATCTCACCTAAATGCTGATCTATAATTCCCTTCACATCTTCTAAGATCACAAAATCACATTGATAAATGAAATCCCCAATAAAGACATGTAAACCTCTAACTATACCTACGAAATTGCATAGGCGATTGGGGTTATAAGGGTCTTGTCTAGGTTTCAGCTCATTGCTCATGATCCAATTATAGTAGAGCCTAGACATGCTATTTATTGGGGCCTTCAAATCGACATAGGTATGCTCCCTAAGCATGTGACCAATCATGCATGGAACCTTCACATTAAAATAACCCCCTTCTAATCCATGGGTTCTTCCGATGCTTAGCAAACTTATGGTGACTTAATTCCTCTAGAGTTGGTGAGGAGTTTTGAACTATCCCTAAATCATCCCTAGACTCCATTGTGTTACTATTGCTAAAGATGGTGTTGTTTTCACAATGGTCTGTTTTCAGTTTCGTTTCTCTTTTAATTAACTCATTCAGCTCATTAAACGCCTTAATTTCTCTTTCCATTTGTTTGCGTTGTAAAAGCCTTTTTTCAATTTCCAAATGTCGGCTTTCAGTACCCATAATGACACACTTTACGAACAAAGACACAAAGAAGAAGATAGACTAAAAAAACCTATAAAAATAGAATAAAAATCTCACTAGAAAGGAATCTAGTGAGTAGACCTAAATAAAAATACAATTCAACCTAAACAATAACTATTCCCCGGCAGCGGCGCCAAAAACTTGATGCGTGGATTGCAGTCTACGCAAAAGGTTTTACCTCTCAAGGGATCTTGAGAAGCTTTCAATCCCCACCAGGCAGTGTACCTGACCGATGTAGTATAGTGTAGTGGCAAGTACCGGGGCATTGATCGTTCTCCACAGGGAATAGTGTTCGTTAGGATTGAAAACTACTCTAGTTAGGTCTAAGGGTGAGGGATGATTCTTTTTGTATTTTTATATTTTATGAAAGCAGGTAAAACCTCGGTTTTGAAGGAGTGGGCGGAATTAGTTGCTAGTCAACTAACCCAAATAACTAGTAATGCAATAAAATAAAATGACAAGAAAATAAATGTGAGAGAAACTAATATGGAGAAAAACGTGTTTACTTAGGTTTCACTACTCCATAGCTATCTTTTAATGGTTGATTGGTTTGTTACAATTGTGTGGATGACGGGTTGTATTCCTTAACACCATTCGTGGGGGCGTGTACGTCCTTCCCCAACTCTATAAGATCCTATCTCTTCCTATGACGACACGTTTAGTATCCTATCATGGCCTCATTAATATTCTCTTATGCATTAAACACAACCAATTAAATCGTAGTACACATCCGATTCATGTTTCCTAAGACGTTCAAGCAAGTTACCAATTGGAAGTTAGCCAGTTTTCTTAAGCCTAACATTGAAATCATTCATCCACAA
>LBNU01005872.1:1615-18031 GCA_014162995.1 Artemisia annua | reverse complement strand
TAGCCTAGCATGTTAAAAGAAAGAAAAGCATACAATATAATCAAACAACACATAGACATATTGAATGATTAAAGGATAACTTATCTTTAATTGAACATGGAAGAAAAGAGGGTTTGAAACCCTAAAAATGCTGTAAAAGTCGACTAGGGTTCGTACCCTAAGTTCCCTACCAAAAGTCCCCCTTTAATGAATGAAAAATAGAAAAGTATATATAGATTTACAATGGTGACGGCGTCACCTTTTGGGTCGTTACGCCGTCACCTCGCCGTGTTTAGGGTTTCTTGATTGCCTAGATCCACTCTTGACGCCGTCTGGTGTAAATGTGTTCTGGGCCGTCTCTCTTTGTGATAACAAGTGACGCCCTTGGTGAAATATAACGTGACGTCGTCACGTGCAAACTCCCAAATTCCTCTCTGGCCCGTCAAGTGTAAAGTAACTATCCACCTCTTTATCAATGAGTGATGGCGTCACCTAGTGATGTTTGACGCCGTCAGGTACTGTTCCAGCTTGAATTCTTGACTTTGTCGTTTTCTTCACTTTTATGCTCCAAAAACGTCCAAAATGCTTCCATTTCTAGAATTCCTCTCCAAAGTACCTAAATTGACAAAAGAAACGATTTGAGGTAATATTTTATCATATTATCACGACTTAGGGCTTAAATGACCCCCTAAAAGCGTAACACTTTTCGTCTCATCAAAAAAACAATTAGATATAGTTGATCGTTAGTAACTTAAATACTGTTAATCAATATATTGCATTTTCGATCAAAGTGAAAATGTTCGTGCATGTTCCACTTAATTGATAAGTCAACGATGTGTAGGATCTCTTAAACCATTAGAGAAGAGGATGTTACTACCAAACCTCCTAATCACCATCTTTATGTCCTACATTGTTACACACACAAAACACACGTGAAATTTACATAAAACAATATAAATCAATATGCTAAATAAGTAAGACGATATGATGCTTACTTTACCACCATAATAAGTTGTAGCCCAATGTGCACGCGGTGTGGAGGAAATTGTAGTTTGTTGTGTGTGATTTTTGACACATTATATAGTTGATAAAATATTTGTAACTCATGGATGGGAAGGTAAAAAGACTAACCACTAATTGGTGTGTTTAATTTATGCATTCATGGCATTTTTGGTTTGTATTCTTTGAGGTTTAGATTACTAAATGTATAGGTCATATGTACTTACCACTTAAGCATGAAACTTAAACCAAGGTACTTACACATGAAGCCTCCACATATCACAATCAATTCATGAGACATTTATTAAGACCCCTTTACATTTATAAGACTACTTAGTCTTTTGGTATACGAGTCATTCAGACCCGGGCGATGCCCCGGGCTGTATATGATGGTATTATATATTTAAATTGTTATTATTCAGCACTAATTTTCGTCATTTTGATCATCGTTGGATTTTGTTGGTTAATAAGTTTCTAAGTTGTGTTTGTTTATTTTGTCATTTTTAATTGAGGTTGTTTGGTGACTTTTATATTTAAACTTTTTATGGGATATTAGTACTTATTTATAAAGTTTATGTTTGCGTTGCACACGGGCTCTATCTAATTGGTTATAGTGCAATGTATCACAACGTTTTTAAGTATAGAATTAGTTGTTTGGTGACTTTTATATTTAAACTTTTTATGGCATATTAGGACTTATTTATAAAGTTTATGTTTTTGTATTTATTCTCAAGATTGTAAACCCGTGCGTTGCACACGGGCTCGATAAATGGTCATAGTGTAATGTGTCGTAGTTATTTTTGTCATTATGTTTGTAAGTTGTGATGGTATCACAACTTTTGTACGTATGGAATAAATTAATTGGTAAATTTTATATTTAAAGTTTTTATGACATATTAGTACTTATTTATCCGTGCGTTGCACATAAGATGTATATAAGTATTCATATGTAATCTTTGGCACTTATTTTCGTCATTATATATCTAAGTTGTGATGGTATCACACCTTTTCTAAGCATGACACACATTTAAAATAGTTTATTGACATGTAATTTTCGGCACTTATTTTTATCATTATATATCTAAATATGGTATCACACCTTTTCTAAGCATGACACACATTTAAAATAGTTTATTGACAATAAGTTCCTAAGTTCCTAAGTTGTGATGTTACCACAACTTTTGTTGGTTAATAAGTTCTTAAGTTGTGATGTTACCACAACTTTTGTTAGCATGGCATGAAAAATGTTGATGCCTTTATTTCTGTCAGTTTTAATTGAGGTCGAGTCAAAAACCATGTTTGGCACTAATTTTCGTCATATATAACTTGGGCTGCCTCAGGACCCGTGCGAAAATGATTGTGTAAATTATCGGGATGTTAGTATGATGGTGAGGCCCAAATATACAACAATTTATAACTCGTGCTGTCTCGTGTCAATTTTGTTAATTGTTGAAAACTCTATTAAACATTCCATGAAAACCTTTCACATGGTGAGGCACCCAAATAATACAAAGTGTAGTACACCACGATAAGAAAATTATAAAGTTATTAAACTTAATTAAAGCATGCCTTAACTTATACTCATCTCTTATGGCTCTTTTTCTTTCGACAATTTTAACATACTTTTATGACAATAGTAAATTAGATTATACTTTATTATTGGTGATATGATGAATACAATCAAGAAAAAAGAAAGATGTCAAATAGATTGAATCTTTGAAGAAGACGATAAAACGTTGGACAGTGGAGACAACAAAACTTGGTCCGTTTTAACTCGGTTCACAATTTCACATTTTTTTATCTAGATTTCCAAGTATCCATCTAGTTAAATATGTCTATCTTGTAGGGTCAGGAAGACATATATGACAACCTTTAGAGCTTGAAGTAATGATATGTGTTAAAATCAACATCAGGCCACCGGATCTGGTTAAAATCAGATCGATCGTTCTTGTTTATCGCCGCCATTGCTTTATTGCCATTGGCCGTCATCGAAATACGCTACCTGTGACCGGATATTTTTTCCGCCAATAGCTTAGTTTTCTTTTCTTGATGAGTTTAATGTTCTCATGGTACACATGTCTTACCTTTCACTTCCACCTTGATCTCTAATTTTTCGATCAGCCATAAATCTTGGTTTTATAAAAGGGGTGGTTTGACTGGTCGTCTTCTTGCCGGCGCCAGGCATGTGGAGTCTTGATGTCTTTGCAGGCAATCAAATGCTTATTTATAGTTGAATATATTGTGTAACCTATAAACATTAGACTTTTGAAATTACTTATTGTGCATGTGTTATAATTAGATGGCGACATCAATGTTGTAACTCCATGAACTCTTCCTCTTCATCTTCGGTGTTATAATTAAATGGCGACATCAATTCAGGAACTCTTCATCTTGCCTGGAATCAATATGCACTTGTGTGGAAATCACATTCGAAGGCACTATATGGCACAATCAATTCATGAAACATTTATGGAGAGCACTTTGCATTTATAAGATAACTTAAGTTTTTAGTATATAAGATAAGATGACACTAATTCTGTTATTCAACATATGAGTAATATCGCATGTGATAAAGCAATATAATGTGACACTAATTCTGCTGTTCTGCATATGAGTAATATCACAGGTGATAAAACAATAAAATGACAAAAACTATACCTCATTCATGTCTGGTTATATATATTTATAAGTAACTCAAAAGCATTTTAGTCTGCATCATTGTTTACAACAGTTAATATCTAATATAACATGTGATATTTTATAAACATAGTTAAAGACTAATATCACTTGTGATATTATCACTTGTGATATTTCGTATATAAAAACCATCTTGTACTTGAAAAATATAAAAATATTAAAAAAACACACATATGAAAAACGGCATATAAAAATATAAAAGTATTACAAAAACGTATGAAAACATAAAAATGGATGAAAATGAAAGCGTATAAAAACGGACGGAAATATATGAAAACGGACGAAAACGTGTAAAAACGAATGAAAATATATGAAAGCATATGAAAACTAGTTTGTTTTTTAACATTTAATATTACCTGAGATATTTCATTGCTCTATATATTTTTTTATATATTAACACCTATGTGTTTTTTAATATTTTATATTTTTCAGGTAAAAGATGGTTTTTGTTTATGAAATATCACAATTCATATTAGACATTAACTATGTTTATAAAACATCACAAGTGATATTAGACATTAACTATGCTTTTTATTCATTTTGATATTTGTAGTGACATTTATTTATCTCTTGTGATATAACATTGTAAGGAAGAAGAAGATTATTTGAGTAATATTAGATATTAACTAATTCTGTTGTTCTATATATGAATAATATCACAGGTGATAAAACAATAAAATGACAAAAACTAGACCTCATTCATGTTTGGCTATATATATTCAAGTAACTTAAAAGCATCTAAGCCTGCATCATTGTGTACAATAATTAATATATCTAATATCACTTGTGATATTTCATAATCGTGGTTAGTGTCTAATATCACTTGGGATATTTTATGTAGAAAAACCATCTTATACCTGAAAAATATAAAATATTAGAAAACACATATGAAAAAAGACATGCAAATATAAAAGTATTACAAAAACGCATGAAAACATAAAAATGGACGAAAACATACGAAAGCGTATGAAAACGGACGAAAACGTGTAAAAACGAATGAAAATGTATGAACAAGGTATAAAATGTATAGAACATATAAAAGCATACAAAAACGTATGGAAATAGATGAAAACGTATGAAAATGGACAAAAACCTATGGAAATGTCTGAAAATGCCGAAAAAGTATGAAAACGGACGAAAATGTCTAAAAACAGCTAAAAACGACAAAAAACGTATAAAAACCGAAGAAACCGTATAGAAATGATGAAAGCGTATGAAAAACAGATAAAATGTATGAAAACGGACGAAAGCGTATGAATACGGATGAAAACCGCCGAAACGTATAAAAACAGACGAAAACGAACGAAAACAACCAAAAACGTATGAAAACAGCCAAAAACGTATGAAAACAGATGAAAACGTCTAAAATGGCAAAAACATATGAAAACGTCTGAAAACAGTTGAAAATGTATAAAAATGGACGGAAACTTAAAAACGGATGAAAACAGATGAAAACACATGAAAACGGACGAAAACGTATGAAAATGGACGAAAACTTATGAAAACAGACAAAAAAGTATTAAAACAGCAGAAAATGTATAAAAATGGAAGAAAACGTATAAAATGGATGAAAACAGACGAAAATATGTGAAAACGGACGAAAACGTGCGAAAACGGATGGAAACATATAAAAACGGACGAAAACGTATGAAAATAGACGAAAAAGTAAGAAAATGAAAGAAAATGTATAAAACCGGATAAAAATGTATGAAAACGTATGAAAGCGTCAAAAATGTATGAAACGGATAAAAACGTATAAAATCGGGAAAATATTTTTAGTGATATGGTTATTTGCCGTTCTTATAATAAAAATAAAAAATCATTTTAGAATTTGTGATGAAATAAGAAAGATGATCAAATAAGAAAGCTAAGAAGTACAAGAAAAGGCAAGAAATAGGGTAAAGACCATAAAATAACAACTTACTTTCTCAAATTTACCGAGATGAAACACTTACTTTTTTATCAACATTTAAGCAAACGAAACTTTCAAATATTGTTCTGAGGTGAAACACTTACTTTTTTATCAACAGTTAAGCCAACGAAACTTTCAAATATTGTTCTGAGGTCAATAAAAATACCCTTGAAAAAAAGTGTTTCATCTCAGAACAATATTTGAAAGTTTCGTTTGCTTAAATATTGATAAAAAAGTAAGTGTTTCACCTCAGAACAATATTTGAAAGTTTCGTTGGCTTAAATGTTGATAAAAAAGTAAGTGTTTCATCTCGATAAAATTGAGAAAGTAAGTTGTTATTTTATGGTCTTTACCCCAAGAAATACAAAAATATACACTTTTAGTCCTTTTATGTTTTTTTTTATTAATCTTAAATCTTGTCTTTTTAATCAAATAAAATGGATATTTCAGATTCCTTTAATTTCTACTAAAATAAGAGTTTGCAAAATAATTTACCTCTATATACATAGTTATTGGTTATTAATCTTATAGGATAACGTGAGTGAACATTTCCATCGTCGAACGAAGGGACTCAACTATTTATTTCAAATATAGTTATTCGTCAAAAACGTGAAAAGAAATCGAAATTGCAAGACCTCTCGAGACATCATATCTTTGTCACACAACATTTTCTATGGTTTTTACCAAGTTCGCTCTATGATGACTTGTAATATAGTCCTAATATACGACTTTCTTAATTAGTTAGCTAACGTGTAAAACAACCTGACCTTTAACTTACAGTAAATGCCCGGCATTGAAATATTTAGAGACGTGCTTGTCTAAATATCAAATCAGCTTAATATTATTGGAAAATGAAAGTCAAGCACGTGTTCTAGAAAGCTACTCAGTTACAGTATATTCCAATTTGCTTGTCCAATTAAAATATGGTAGAGGTTATAAAGATCCAAATAGGAGTGATATGATCACAAAAAAAATTTCATAAGGAAGTCCCACAAACTGATGTGGCAGCGTGGCATTGGTGAGTTTCTCTCTCATCTCTTTCATTGAACCAATCACACTCCGCCACATCAGTTTGTGAGACTTTTTTGTGGAAATTATTTTGTAATTATATCACTCCTCATCCCGAAATCTACAGGTTGTACTCTCCTGTCTTTTTTAGTTTTTATATTATTTATTTATTTATTTATTTATATTATAAAACTATAAAACGGAAAGTGCCGAATAAAAAATATGAAGTTTAACAAGTCAAAATTATTAAGAGGATTGATATTTAGACATATGAAATTGATTCATACACATAAGAATCATTGTAAATTGACCATTATGCCTTCCAAATAATATATGGCTAAAGTATAAATGATGGCATAATGGTCAATTTACAATGATTCTTATGTGTATGAATCAATTTCATATGTGTAAGAATCAATCCCCAATTATTACACTGTCAGAAAATACGAAACAAAAACTGATAAAAATGTACCGTAAACATGAGGACAAAGAGGGATAGATTTTAATATTTGTACTTTCTGTGGACCAAGGTACCAATAAAGGAACATATCAAATAAATCTTTAGTAGTAGTATGTATCTTGCATACTACGCATATAAGCTAGGCTTTAAATCTATTAAAATCCAAATCACGTATTGTTAGAACATCAAAATCAACGGCCTGTCCTTTGAATAAACTTTTTCTCTGCTTATTAAATATTCGAATCAAATATGTTATAAAGTTTACGTTTCAAACTTAGACTACATTTATTATGCCCCTTAAAAAAACTGTCGTGGAAAATACATAGCCGTTTGTTTAAGGGCAAGTAGTGGTCGAGAATGTCGAAATCAAGTGATGTCTAAGACTCGATAAGATTGTGACTTGAGCCTTTTATGATAATCCTTACTTTGACAATATATGTTCCTTTAGTTATGACAAGCTAATACTAGTAATATTTGTCAGTGATCCAATAAAGTTGCAACCTTAAAGTCAAGCTTCACTAAGTACTTTGAATCTGCCCTACCCCATTAACCCTAATAATCTCCAGCCAATTTTCCTTGAAAGTTGAAACTTTGCTCTATGAATATGCACTACTTTGAAATTTCTTAGGCTATTCGTAATGGTAACTTATATAAATTACTTTCCACTCATTTCAACCTTAACGTCACATCATTCATTTTTTTCTTTCACTCACTCGTTACGCCAAAAATCCGTAACAATCACTCATCACTCGTCATTTATTATATGGCACTTAACTACACGCATGCACTGTACACACACACTCACACGCCAAATGCTCTCACAATGGTGAGCCGGCTCACCTTTGCATAGAAAACTTGATCCTCGCGCGTGAGTTTTGAAGTGCTCATAACATGGGTCACGCGCAAGTGTGTGCCAAATGTGTGTGTCGCGCATGAGATTGGCAACCGGTACACCTAACCTTATAGGATTGCTTTTATGTGGGTATGATCATTTTGAAATAACTAACGTTTAGCATTTGACTTTAATAATTGTCATAGTAATAAATGGGTCATCTTTCAAGCATCATCCTACAAATGAACTAGATAACACAGAAAATATAAGCAACCAATTAATTGGCCAACTAAAATTAACCAAAAAACTGAACCACTTTGTCACATATAATAAAAACAAGCAAGTTGTCGCCAGCCGCGTTGCGGCTGAGAATTTTTTCTAACGTGTTTTAAATTGTAACTCGTTTGTTTGAGATGTGTCTCCGAGGTCGAGTGAAAAAAAGCGGTATCTTTTTTTGTTTAAACGTTTTTGTGTATGTAAAACTTAAACATTTTTTATAAAATCATACGTATGTCAAAAGCATATCAATATTTGGCTCGTTTTGTACGTTATGAAGAGACCTTTTTTCCGGTATTTTTTTTTTTTTTGTTCAAGAAACCGTGAGATTTCTGTTATATACTTGTTAAATAAAGTTTGTTGTATAAAAAAGACGTAAATAATAATAAGCCGAAGGTGTGAATTGTAAATATGTTTTTTTTACTCTTTTTTGGGCCCGTATTCTTTAACTTATTTATTCTCTCCATTCGGATTTGTTGATTCTTTTATTCCTTTTGTGGCTAGAAACTATTTGTTTAATCCATGCATCAATTTTTTATTTGGGCACGGGAACCAATTTCTTCCCCTATAGTATTTATAGTTAATAGTTAATAAAATAAAAATAGAACAATATAACCATATCTAACCAAGACCGAACCATTTACAGATTTATTGTTAACTACGGTTTTGAGTCACAATTCGAGCCATGATCACCACTCGCTCCTAAAAGCAAAAGAGATGCATAAAACTTTCATTGTTCCACGCATGACGCTCAAACTTCATGATGTATAAATCTCAAGCAAACTAGTAAATACAAGACCACAAGATGGTCATGTATCCAGTACTATAGCCGGCTTAAGTTACAGGTTAGCAGTTAAGCCGGCTACTTCCATTTACCAGATTCACAAACCAAATCGATAAAAATGGTGAAGTCGGTCCCTCGGCCTGACACACTTAAATCGACATGTTTGGCTCGTTTGATGGGTTTGGGCCAAAATTCGAACTCTTTCATCAGTATGTAATCAACACAAAATAAGCATCTACAAACCACAGAAAAAGGAAACAAGAAGTACTAGCACTACCTAATAACCAATGAAATTTTCATTATATTCAATCCAGGAAAATTCGGTTCGACTGGTTAATCTGAATTCCGACGACTTATGAAAAATCTATGGAAAATTTCGGCATTTCAAAACGATACATGTAGATGCCAAAATCATGTCAGGTTATACAAAGTTGAAATGTGCCACGCATATACAACACAACATGACACCAAAAATATGAAAATCACACTACAATTCAGTATATTCATTCTATATCAACCTCCTTCCGGTCACGGTCAACACCCGAAGTCATCTCAGCCTCCACCACTGGTGACAACCGCTCATACGCCACAGAACGCCTTGGTAAAACCCGAAACTTCCCAAAATCAAGTAGTCCAGCAAGCTTCTCATAACCAAGTTTCTGTTGAGCATGTACTAAAATTGCTAATAAAATCGCGGTTACAGGTATCAGAACATCACCTATCTTTGAATAAAAATCTAGATGCGGGTTCACAAACTCGTAATCTTCGGAAAAGTACGGGTTCGGGATTGGGGACCGGATGTAATCGTAGACATGCGGGAGTAGTCGAATTATGGTTAACCCGATAAAATACAATTTTCGTAATGGTTTGCAATTGATCTGCCACATTATGTTACCGATAACTTGCGGAAGTAAAAACAAATCTTGAACTAAACCCATGTACTCTTCGAGTTCTACGAGCCAAGACTGTAAACTATGGATCACCAGAACACTTATAAACCCGAGCGCGTGGGCCACTGCGGTTACTATAAGAACCCCTCGCTCAGATGGGACCCGATTCGGTTCAAGTGGGGCTCGAGTCAGTAACCGAATCCTCGACCTCCACACCTTTTGATAAATCCTTAATGTTAACGAAAACGAAACAAGTACTAAAATTTTGACCGTGTAATCGATAACCTGAATCATTTGACTTTTTTGCAGTACCGATGAATCTTCATCATACGATTTTGATTTTTTGAATAACGCTTCAGCTCCCGTAACGAGCGGGATCCCGTAACCGACCGCTTGAACAGCTAACATCACGATCGATATATATGGTACTGAGTCCGAATTCTCTTTAATGTAAAACAGTTGACTAAAAATCAAACCAATCCCAACTGAAAGTGTTAGAACCCGTAACATCCCCTCGACACCTCGTCTTGATAGAATATCTTCCCGTTGAGCCCGATACATAATCGGGACGGTTTGAAGGTTAACAGATTTGAAGAACAATGGGTCGAATTCATTCCTTTGACTTGATATCGAGATTCTAGCTGTTGGATTAACAAGCCAACGGGTCGTGGTAGGTGGGTACGATATCACGACTTCGATCAAACAATCCAACCCGTCTTCAAGATCCATACTGTCGTATAAAACATTCCACGAGGCTCGTACATCCCGACAACCCACTAAATACATTTTCCCAACAACAGGGTAATACAACCCTTCAACGAAAACACTCGAAAAATTCCCGTATTCCGAGCCCAGGCCCAACAGACTAATTTGACCAGATACATTTAATAAAAGCTGTTTTTCGGTGTATGTTTTCTCTGATTCTTTAGGGATTTCTTCCTCGGTTATCGAGTCATTTTGTTGAGACCAGTAATGTCCAAACAACGGTCCGATCGATAAAATCTCGAATTGTACATCGGCTCGTAAGGGGGAACGAGTGCGACCCGAATCGGGTACAGCTGGGTGATGAAGGGTAAGATCTTCTGATAAAAGAGACAAACCAACGAGATAAGAATCTTTATCGTTGAGTTTTGGGAAAGTCAAAAGCGACTTCTTGATCACGGTCCCAAAGCTGAAGGGTTCGTGTCTTTCGAGCACGGATCCGGCTAAGTCGATTTTCGAATATTTGTATGATGGATGAGAAGCGGTGTACTGATCGTAAAGCTCGTAAGGGCGAACCTGTTTCTCAAAAGCTAAAGGGAAGTAAGACTCATTAGCTGGTTTACCCTCGTCAACATTAGAAATCGTCCCGATAATTATGCTTCTTTGCTTGATGGAAAATGATAGTGGAATGTATAAACAAATACGTGAATCACAACTATTAAAATCTCGATCAACAATTCCCCGACACCCGATCATACAAAGCTGCCCACTCGAAGCTTCCCACATCCCTTCAACCGAAAGGGTCATATTATTCAACCCACTTCGTTGTGCCACATTATAATAATTCTCAGAAGGCGGAACAACTCTAATAACAGCAGCAACTTTTGTAAACTTGGACCCACGGTTATTTTTATTTTTACCAGTTAACGACGCTTCTTCACATCTAACGTCTTGAATACTAAGTAACACACCTTTAAAGCTTCCGTTAGTCGCTTTTATACTAGCATCTGTATCAAACGGACCCAATTTACTGCAATATTCATTCGTCCCATTACATTTCCAATTCGGCACAACGGTTAACGGAAAATCTTGACCAGTAAACCGTTCAAGAATAAGACAAAAATCAGCCCCTTTATACATCTCAACCCCCGTATCCACAAACTCATCTTTATAAGGGTACGGAGTACAAGCTTTCGATACTAGTTTATCAGAACTAAACTCGTAGTTAACGACCCCACTCAACGAAGAGGACAGACGCACTTCGTCAAAGTACTTTTGGCTCGTTTTTGGGTTCAAACTTTTCAAGCTACCATAAATACCTCGTTGCGTTAAAGAAAACGTCTTAGGGTAACGAATAACAAGTAAAATCTGATCATCTTGAATCAACGGTGGTTGGTTAATGTAACCAGGTTCATTAACCCAATCCCACGGGTTACTCTTATCTGGATAACGGTACGGCAACATTGTGTTACCAAGTAAGCACATTACGGTTTCCCCATTACTATCATCCGTATCCGACACAATCCCTTGAAATGAAATACTTAGTTCCGAATGCCCAGGGTAAATAGTAAACGTCGGGTTATTCTCATGCGGTCTTGACCCAAACGAGGCCCCTATCGTGATCCCAAGCTTTAAAATTCCATTAACATTAACGGAATTTTTAGCCCGGTGGGCCCGGTCTACATTAGTAACCCAAAATGACACAAAGTTCGAAGGCGAACTTGGATCATACACATTCGTCTCGGTCTCATCTAAACTACTTAACGCATTTGACCCATTTAACCTGTTTAACCCGCGCAATTTTAACGGCATTATGGGAGCCTTATCTAAGTCTTGCCACCAATCACCATTCACAAAAGACATTCTATCTTTTATCTTAAATAATCTTTTACTATATGGTTGTTTATCATTTTGAGTTTGAGGTAAATATGATCTGCATTGTTTTTTAACTTCATCTATTCTATCATAGTTAGAAACCATAGTAGGCTCATTTCTAATAGATCCAATACTACTTTGACTTTGACTTTGACTTAAACTAAAATCACTTAATCCAAGAACTAATCCAAAACACAAAATTAACAAGAACCCAGATGCAAAAACACTATTCATGGATCCAATTTCAAAACCCAGAAAGGAATTTTTCTAATTTTTCGAAATTAGAAAATTTTGAAAATTGGGGAAATGAAGTTGACTGTAAAATTGGGAATGATTTAGTGACTAACCTGTGAAATAATTTGTGGGTTTTGATCCTTGTGCTGTGAATTTGATGAGTGTGAGTTTAATTGGAAATTAGTTGGGTTTTGATTGGAGTTGAAGATTGATGATTTTTGAAGTGAAAATGAAGTCAACTGAGATTGGTGAGATGTGAGTGTCTAAGTGGGGTTGGTTTTTTTTTCTATTTTTAGAGTGTGTTTTTTAATCTTTAAGTTAAGGGCTTGTTTGGAACTTTGTGGTTATTAATTGAGTAGGTTGCAAAAGTAAAATGATTGAGGGGCATAAAAGTGTTTTAATTGTCGGTCTAAATAGATGTGACAATAATTTATTAGTTTGTGAAGAAGCAGGTCTCTCTGCTAGCAACACACAGATTCAGGCACAAACAAAATGCTCATTGCAAAAATATGCGCTATGGTCCCGAAATACCCAACAAACATACATGGATTTTGTATATTAAATCCATTAGGCTAATTGGAGTGGGAGGTGCAGAATTACCGAATGATCCAACACCTTACGCGCCACCCTATAACTCCTTCCCCTCTTCACGCTTGAAACAACAAAAAGAAAGTGAAAGGTGACCCAGTTACCTTTAGTTTCGCTTGAAAAATAGTGGGCCACTCCCTCTATTTTATATATATATATATATATATATATATATATATATATATATATATATATATATATATATATATATATATATATATATATATATATATATATATATATATATATATATATATATATATATATATATGAGTATAAAGGTGAAGTGGTGTAACTATTACGAGTGAAAGGTTAGAGGGAGTGAGAGGAAAGAGAAAGCTGAGGTGGTGCTGAAATGAAAGATGAGAGAAATGTGATCACTCCCTCTAGTCTTAATTACTAAATAAATACAATTTGTACACCCTTCGTTCCAAATTTATTATACACATTTTTTAATAGTTAATTGTTCAATTTTAAAAATAAATAGGAAATTTTAATTGAATATACTATATTACTCNAAAAACCCAGATGCAAAAACACTATTCATGGATCCAATTTCAAAACCCAGAAAGGAATTTTTCTAATTTTTCGAAATTAGAAAATTTTGAAAATTGGGGAAATGAAGTTGACTATAAAATTGGGGATGATTTATTGACTAACCTGTGAAATAATTTGTGGGTTTTGATCCTTGTGCTGTGAATTTGATGAGTGTGAGTTTAATTGGAAATTGGTTGGGTTTTGATTGGAGTTGAAGATTGATGATTTTTGAAGTGAAAATGAAGTCAACTGAGATTGGTGAGATGTGAGTAGTGGGTTGGTTTTTTTTTTCTATTTTTAGAGGGTGTTTTTTAATCTTTAAGTTAAGGGCTTGTTTGGAACTTTGTGGTTATTAATTGAGTAAGTTGCAAAAATATGTGTTATGGTCCAGAAATATCCAACAAACAGACATGGATCTTGTATATTAAATCCATTAATTACTTTAAATTCCAAATTTATTATACACATTTTTTTAAAGGTTTTGATAAATAATGTCTATAGATTAAGTATTTAAAGTAGTTATTTATTTAATGCATATTAATTGAACGTAAAAATTAAATTAAATATATTTCATTTTTAATCTAAAATTTTCTAGTGGCATTGTTTAACAATCTTTTTTTAATAGTTAATTGTTCAGTTTTAAATATAAATAAGGAATTTAAGGGGGTGTTTGGGAATGCGTTTGGAGACAACTTTCCTGCTTATTGCGATTGCAAAACGTAATAATCCGTTTTCAAGAGTTTGGCAAGCAATGTCTGAAACGTGATTTTTGTACTCAAAATGCAGTTTTGTAACTGGAGGTAGGCCCTTACTTTTTGCAAACGTGTTGTTTCCCCAAACACCCCCTAAATCGAGTATACCGTATTTCAGTTAAGGTTATGATTATAAATATTAAACAAACTATAAATTAACTAGTTANTTAATATGTGTTCTTTGTCGGTGGACCAATTATTTTGAGGGGGATGAGTATTTTTATCGATTTAATTGTTCCAAAAAAAATTTAAAAAAAAAATAATAAAAAAAATCTACCTTAAACGTGCATGTTAGCAAAATCATTTTACCTTTTTCATTAGGCTGGTGATATCTACATATATATTTACTTCATACACATAAAATTTGCTTGCATGAGCCTAATGGTCCAACACTCCTCCCACTATATTTTATGTGTATGAAGTAAATATATATGTGTAAATATCACTAGCCTTTTCATTAGTGTTCACTCACTTATAATATTTATTTATTTGCTATTTGGTTGCGACTCTGATTCATTAGTGTTCACTCATTCTGAATCATAAGTATCTCATTCTAAGATCCCGGATGACGATTCTAAATCCCATACACTGCAAAACTGAAATGGAATTATGTTTGTGAAGTCGTGTAGTTTGGAACTTTGGACAATATTGGCATGCGGTGGACTTGATCCTAATGTGGCAAAGTAATGAAATTAATCTAATGATAATACAGAAGTGATCAAGCGAAAAAATCATAATATCTTGTAAGCAAGAGAGACTTCAAAAAATAGTTACGATTTTAACCATTATGAAACCATACCACATCGGTCTTTACGGAAGTGATCAAGCATGCACCAAAATTGAATCTAGCCCGACAACCTGACCCGATAATCAGGGGTGGACCACGGGGGTTCATGAGAACCCGATGTATGTAGCCTAGCGTAAATTTTCATTAGAAATCACGATTTTGTCGAAATAAATCTGATCCCGAAAATTTGTATCACATAAATATATGTTTTTTTTAGTTACATCACTAATATGTTCAGTGGCGGATCCAGAAATTGTACTTATGCGTGGCACAATTATTTTTACCCACATTCTAACCTATACAAAATTAACAACAGACATCTAATTTAACTACTTGGTTGGCGTACCCATGACCATATCTAAGATGGTTCCTTTATTTAGTTAACGTGGTAAAATTATCGGTGTTCGAGACCCAACAACTAAATTGGTCCGGTAGTCGCTACTCATTTGTGTTTCAATTAAAAACAAAAAAGATTATTTAATATTAGATAAAACTTACAGGTAGTGTCAATATATGATTTTTTTGCCGTAACATTTCGCATATAAAACTTGTAGCAAAAACATTTCCAACAACAGTTTAATTCTATAGTTTGATACTTTGATTAGTTAATAAAAGGATAATATCGTGTGTACGTTCAAGACTTCAAAGGAACTAGGAAAAGAGATACAAAATAAATTTGTACTTTTACCCTATTGACTAAACACACGTGAAACTCTCCTAACCACACATAGGAGTTCACTAGAAACAAAAATGACACATACTCTTCATCTTGTCTAAAGCAAGAAAAACTACATCTTCTTCATTATACACTTTTGCAACAATTTAGACTGATCATTCAATTAAAAAGTTTATTTCTTTCTCTTTTCAACTAGATCCAAGGTGGTTCCCGGTTTTCAAGGTAGGTCCTAAAATTATCCACTCTATTGCTTCTAAATAAACTTGGTAGCACACAAGAAACACTATTAAACCATAGGATTTTATAGAACAAAACTAATTCACCTGGGCACCTTGCCAACCCATGTGTGGCACGTGCCATAGGTAGCCAGGCTATAGCTCCGCCCCTGAATATGTTAATATATACATATATATATATATATATATATA